>CAXAMN010005669.1:2065-108796 GCA_963970005.1 Durusdinium trenchii
GCTTCTGGAAGGAGACAAGGAGAAGATGATTTTTACTGCCGTCAGAAGGCAACGTTTGGCGCTGAGAGAACAGAGACAGAGACAGAGACAGACAGACAGACAAAGGGAGGGCATCCCCTCTACCGTCTTACTTTCTCCCTGTGTTGGGCCGGCGCCCGGCTGTCAGGCGTAAGCCTTTAAATATAGTTCTCGGATAGGGTTTATAGCTATCATAGAAACGCAAAAAAAGTTCAATGCAAAATGCCTCAAGTCAGTTCAGTATTTAAAAGAAACACTGAAGAATCTACGAGTTTCTCCTTTGTAAGGGAGTCTTAACTTTAGATATCATTGAAATGATGCAAACAATGCATCCTCACAGCACCTTGTTCTTTTATATTATGTAAATATCTTGCCCGTCCTTAGATCTTCTGCCAAGGGCTTGACCTTTCGGGATCTTGTAGTAAATACAAAAAACCTTGAATAAACCACAGGGGCTAGGGGCCATATAAATATGTCTAAATATATCATATAATATCTAAATATACATGTACGGATGTACGCATCATATACTCGAGTACTCATATAACTAGCCCAGGTCTTTTGCAAACATGCGCAGACCAGCTTCATGCGGTTCTCCAGAAGTTCGATCTGCTGAGCATTCTGCTCCTCAGCTGTGCAACGTCAAGCACCGCAGCTGTGCGAACGGTCGATGTCGCGATGTTTTGAGCGCATCACCCACAGTTGGAGCACACTCCTGAAAGCTAACATAGACCCAGACAGTGGCCCCCTGTGTGTTCTCTACCAAGCAGTGGTTTCCAGGGTCCATGTTAGTCTTCCAGGGTGTACTATATTCATCTGATTGCCTCAGGTTTCCCAGGAAAACTGAACAAACTGAGGTTGGCCTATTCGTTGTGAGTCTGGTGTCACTACTGCAGGTCATACTCTGCAGGTCAAGTCTGAAACAGTGCCTTGTTCCTGTGATCACCTACGCATCGCCGTGAATCTGTGTCTCTTGGGAGAGCCAAGTGATAAGCAGGCAGGTCTTTTTCAAGGGACAGGGAACAACAAGTCGAAAAGGGATGTTCTTGTCCGTCGGTTAACCATTGTCTTGTTAGGCTGTGTCAAGTACCTGTGTCATCAAGAGAAAGCACTTGTCCATCTCCTCGAAAACACTTCACACACAACAACTTGCATAAACAAGCGAAGCGGCACGTCTTGCGCGCACACACACACACACACACACACACACGAGCGGCTAGATGGTCAGGTGCATGCCAAAGCCCTCGTGTCTGAGTTAAAGATGCTCCTTACCCTCATGCATATCCAGCGAGTTTATGAATGGTTCAAAGACTGATCAACAAAAACAATGCAAAAACGACGAGCATTTCTTCGTGCTCCTTGTCTTAAACAACCAGTCGTCCTTGTCTTAAACCACTTTTCAAGAACGTCGGATCTGAGACATGTTGCGGCTAGGGATCATGTTGAGACATGTTGAGACAAGCGAAACAAAACAATGCCATGTTGAAAAGACAACTCTCTCGCAGCTGAACCCAGTTTAGTCCCAACTGCTCCGGGTGGATCTAGTTACTGTACGTATACCCTACAGCTCCAACCCCCATATCCTCAGGTGAGTGGTTAGCCGCACCCACCCTAACCAGGCCAGGAGCCCATCCGGGATAGTGAACTTCCTCCTTCCAAAAAACCAAATCGGATCCTTCGCTTGATTAATCGCATCTGACCCATGTCCCGACTGTCGCCATGTCCAATCACGCTGTAAAATCATCCTTTTCCACCTGTTCGACCATTGAGTGGAGACACCATGAGAAACCCATTTCTCCCCCCCCAAAAGAAAGGTGACCTGCAGGTGATCCACGTTCTCTCCCTAGCCTAGGCGTCCAGTCGTATCTTCGTTTCGAAGGTACGACTGGGGTCGGTGCCATTGTCGGGTCCAGCCATACCGAACCTGAGGAGGTACGACTGGGGGGGATCTGCTTGCGGCCAAAACACCGCTCCGAAGCGTTCGTCAAAACCATGGGACGGTTGGATGCCATGTGGCCACACAACTGGCCACAGAGTATATGGTTTCTTCACCACCGGAGGGTACCAGCCCCTCTGGTGTACCGGAGATCCCCTCTGTTCAGAAAACCCAGCAAGGCTGTAGGCCCGGCCATCTACTGTATACGCATCCAAGCATGGAAGACCCCATGATGATTATCGAAACACAAAACGCTTGCTTCACTCCACCAGCTAGGGCACTCCCGCCTGCCAGTCTTTGGCGCCGAGTCACGATGAGCTTGAGATTGTTCGAGGATTTCAGCTCCTCTCTTCTTAGGCCTGACAATCAGGGGGATGCACCTTGAAACCACTGGACCTCGAACACATACCGAGAGCGGGGGCTTTTGGGCCCTCACTGAGTTGTATGTCGACCTCTAATACGTACCAGGAGAAACTCCCCCACTTGGGGAACACTAAAGCTCAATGATCACTGAGTTTCAATATAATCAGCTGCTTGAATTTTTAATGGAACCGAATGCCTTCTGTCTCTGCCCAAACGATGTTCCATGATTCGACCTTTGGCATACCCGATGGTCACAACAAGCCTGTTAGCTAAATGCTCCTCTCCCAAGCCTGAAGGTGACCAGAACTACATACCCTAGGGATGCAAGTACCTTCTCAGGTACGGTGATTGGAGGCACTGTTATCTAGGTGCCAGGAGGGTCCAGTCGTACCGAACCTGAGATTCGGTACGAAAACGGATCCCTTGGGGTAGAACTACCCAAGCAGGCGTGCTTGGCAGCTAGTTCGTTTCTTCGGTCGGGGACCGACTGGTGGACAGCGACCGGTCGACCGGTCATCTCATCCCTCTGTTCCCAGTGATGCTTCTCTTTTCCTTTCCAAAACCAGTCGTTCTTCACCAACAGAATCACATTCCATGTTGGACACCTTGGAAACCAGTGCGAGTAACAAAGTCTGTCTCACGCGTCTCCATGAACCCCTAAGATTCGTTGCGAAAACTCGTTTCTCCGCGCGCCCGTCGAACATCGTGTGATCTCGAACCTCGGAACTACGGATGACGCTACCAAAGAATGCACGACATGAATACTCCAGAAGTCCCAAAGGATACCCTAGGGATCCAAGTACTGATAAGGTGTTTGGGGTGGCTGTGGAGGGTCCAAGTGCCTTCTGAGAATGTACTTGGATCCCTATAGGGATAAGAGGGGCTTGTTATAACCATCCACTTTTCGTGGATGTGATGTGACGTCACAGGGGGCACCCCGTGGCACCCCTGCAGCCCACATCGGTCACCTCCATTTGATAGCACTGATAGCACTGGACCTTCACCTCCATGGGCTTCGGTTTTAAACTCAAGCGACCTCAGCCAGCTTCTTCAGTGACCCTTAAGAGTCCTGGATCACCGAAGCCCACATCGGTCACCAGATCAAGTGACCGAACACTGGACCGAATGGGACCAGGTAGGAGTGGTTCTTTCTGTGCCAAGCAAGCGCAGTGTTTTTAATCGCATATACATACAACACCAGGCCAACCTTGCATTGAACAGCCTTTGAAGGCTAGGGTATGTTGAGACGGTTTCAAGGGGTAACCGTTCTTCCCCCTATATGATACTGACTTTCAATCGATCGTCCACCGCACTAGTATCGCCCCGAACACGCGCGGCGGTCCATCCAACGGTGTGGACACCGCGGTCTCGGTCGTGTCCACGGCCTCCACGGAGCTCGACGACTTCACCCTTCAAAGTGCCGATCTGGTCGATCCTCGGCACCCGAAAAAAACGGGCAAAAGCCGGCACCGGACCACGCGGGACACGGTGTTATTTGTGGGTGGTGGATTGGAGGGTGGACTGGAGGGTGGACTGCCCTTTTTTCAAAAGGAGCAGGTTGGAAACATGGGATGCTTGACCAGGTGCCAGGAATTTCAGTTCACTTGCTTCACCACATGCTGAAAATACTACAGTGTTACTACAGGAGTCCAGTGGAGGAGCATGGCCGCACCACCGAAGAGTAGTACCTTGGGCCCAGACCGGGGGAAAATCAAGATCCCTGCACCAAATGAGATTCTGCATTGGTTACCACAGGGCTTCAATCTCCTCCTTTTTGCAGGTGTTTGGTGTGCATCGAGGGTCCGTCATATCATGGCATGGCCCTCTAAGTCATTGGTTCGTCTTGGGAATTGATTTGACAGGAGAATTACAGGGATACAGCCAAGGTCCCTCGTTACATTGGTATGGTCGCACAAGCGTTGGTCAACAGGTCTTCCAGGTGGTCAGGGGATCAAGAAGCAGCAGAACAAGATCGAAGCAGCTGAGAAGTGATATCCAAGAGAGGTTAAGTGACCTTATAGGACCCTGCTAGGGTACCCAACTGGGATAGTCTAACTAGTGTTCTTCAACCTCTGTTGGATCAGACTGCACTATTCGGCTCACGGAGCCGGAAGGTCACGCCGAGTCCTTCGATGTCTTCAGCACAAAGACGTCTGGAAAAGGATCGTGCTCACCTCATGTGGCCAACTGAATTGCCAGACACGACCCAGACCTAGCACTGGACACATGACTTCATACATTTTGGTTGGTTGACCCCGGGTGAATGCAGGTCATAAATAAGGGATGTATCCATATGGCTTGAGCATCTTGACTTGTGGAATCGCCCGGTCCCGGGCCACCGGCCCCCCCCACACCGACCGGGCCCAAGGTACTTCTCCTGCTGCTCGGTGGTGAGGCCATGCACGGAGGAGTCGTCACTGGACTCCTGTGATGCACATGTCTCCGGGACCTCGGACTGGGTGGTCTATTGACCTGGAAAGGGCCAGGGCGGTTGGCATTCATCCTGGAAAGGAACATGTTGGAACTAACATGGAGCAAAAATGATCAACTATGTCAAGCTCATGGATCAAGTATCCACATTAAAACCAATCCCCAGCATTTCCTGCACTAAGTGCCGGCCAAAAAGAAAAGCAGTTCTGGCCTCAGATTCCTCAAATTTTGATACCCAGGCAAAGACATGCAAAGACACCCCAGAACCCCACCATCAATGTTTTAACCGAATGTCTTCACCAGATTCGCCCTGCTGAACCGCCTCGCTTCCATCAGAACATCGTTTCCCAAGGAGAGCGTACAGTCACCAGGAAGGACGCGGCTCCCAGGAACTTGGAAAACATACTGTAACAAATGTAACCTCAGGGGGGAAAAACAGATCACCTGATAAGCAAAACCAGGTATATAGTCACCAGAAGTTCTTGCATGAAACGATGACATATTATTTGATATTTCAGGGCCTTCTAAAGTAGCAACTGAGTCGACATGGAATAAAGTATGGAATCAACCGTACAAATAAACCGGTGGACGTGGGAAGCATCGGCTTGTATCCCACAGAAACATCCAATTGCTTAATGGAAAATAGGGGCCCTGCAGTTACCCACACACAAAAGAAACGGAACCCTAAATGTTCATTGGCACGGATTTCTCCAATGGGCGACATGTCCACTTGGTCAGCCGTCATTTCGGAAAATGACGCATCTGCCCATAATTAAGCCAAAAATATACCGAGCAGCACCAGGCAAAACAGTTTGCATGAAACCACAATGTTCCTCAAACTGACTTGCAATGCAAGCACTGCAAACACAACTTCTGGGGCAAACAGTTGCATCACCTACGAGTACATTGGCATCACAACAGTACTGGGTAGAACTGATGCATCCTCAACAATCTCATGTTAAAACATCGGGACTTTCAACGTGACCTTTTGAGATCTCAACAGACCCGAAAAAGGCCACAAAGAAAGACTCCAAAGAGGTCACGAACTGAAAGTCCCGGAAAACGTGGTTCACACTTTTGCACCTTAGGACTGGCCTCCGAACAAAGGCCAAACGCACTCATCGGATTTCCCCGCTCCTCCTCGCGCGTGACCGGAGCGGAGGCCAACCCCAAGGAATTCCCCTCGCGGGGATTTGAGCTCCTGGATCTGCCAGTTTCCGCTGAAACCGAGTGGTGGAAAACACAACCGCTTGTTCGTCCGGGTTTGGTGGAAAAAAACTAAACTGGGCCCATCTTGCTTGCTATCAAAGGAAAGAGAAGAATCACGAACCTATATATGATTATTTTGATTATAGGTGCATGTTTTAATCTCAGACTCAGATTTAAAACAACAAACAATGCACATTCATGCACATTCCATAATTCCTTATCTACTACATCTGGGTCACGCGGGGCTATCGCTGTGCAGCTCGATCCAATGCTAGTTGCTCTTGTAGTTTTGCCTGACTTTGTTTAAGTGGATTGTGTTTAGCGATTTCAATTTGTTTGAGGTTTCCCAACAGTGAGATATTCACGGACCTGATCCAAGCGTTCCTGTTCAGAACTCGTGGATAGCTGTGCCATGCTGTGCCCATCTCGTGAGTCAGCTTTCTCGTTGTGAGTCCGCTTCATCTCAGAAGGGCGAGGTAGTGTTCGACTGGTGTCTCGGCGCATCAATTCAGCATCTCTGTCTTGGATTTGCTTTATAAAGCTGGAAAAGTACATGGACTGGGATGGACTGGATGTCAACAAAATAGCTGGAGACTCACATGCAGCTTGGCTCATTGGAGTTCCATGGAGAAAAAACACAACACAGAGTCCATGGAGTTCCATGGCCACTCACAACGAAGAAAACCAAACATGAATGCCAAATCACAGCAGCCTTGAAACATATACCACAAGTTTACAAGTCATTTCTTCCCCCACTTCAGGAAGAATACTGAAGACTCTCGGTCTCTTGACCTTCCTCCTTTTCCACCACTTCTTTATCTTTGCTCATCCATTCCAAGCCGCCTCCCTTGCTCTTTCCTCCTCTTTGAGCCTTGCGCTTTCAAGGCTCTCCCGTTTCTTTTTCTTGGCCTCCAACAGCACATGAGCTGCCATCACAGCTCTCTTGGCGCCTTCCTGGCTGTGGCCATGTGCCAGGAGCCGGATGGAGTGGCCCCATTGCCCCGGGTACTACCTACGGAGATACCCGGCCCCCGGGCTGATGCCGCAGCCTGACTGTGAGGCTTCAGTTTGGGATTCACTGCCATGCAGTTGGGGCAAGACACCATTTTCTTGTAGTGCAGCCTGCGTTGCAAACAAAAGCAACAGGAAAAGTCGTACAACTTTTGGGCCACCTGCTGGCAGTCCGCCAAGGCCTTCGAAGGCGTCGCCGCGTTTGTCCGGGTGCGTCATCCCTGACAGCTGCCGGTACCTCTGCTTCACAGATGCCTGCCAATGTTCCCAGGGCAGTGCAACAGCGGCCTGCGGCCTGGAGGTCGATTTGCAGGGTCAAGCAGTGTACACCTCCTGCTCAGAAACGGGTTTCTTGGGAGGAGGAGGCGCTATTTCCATCGCCCATCGCTTCCTCCGATTTCTCCTTCACCTCAACTTTGACTTCTGTAATTATGTGAAGAGAAACCTCCTCTAGCTCTAACCCAACCCAACCCACTCCAACCCAACCCACCCACCCCAATTTAAACAAATGAATAACTTCTACCAAACGACGACAACTTCAACCCTAGAGACTCCAAATGCACCAAAATTTCTGCCACCTCAGCAAAAAGCGCCTTTACCCGTAATTTGCCCTGAAAAAGGGCATTCGGCGTAATTTGCTAAAACCAAGATAGACTCGGCGTTTTTGTTTTTTGAGGTTCTTGAACATATTGATTGGTTGATTAGATGCAGAACCAATCCGGGTTGTGGTGATTCATGATAACTCGGCTCGACAATGCTCTAGGGATCAAATACCTGGTGATCCGGGCATTCTTGAGGTGCGCCCTGGCTGTTCACGCCCAGTGTTTTTCTTCAGTAGTTCCTACCTCTTGCCAAGCATTGTTGGCTTAGGGATTCATTGTAAACACTCAAATCCAGCCATGGATCCGATCAAGGAAACCGTTTATTAAACTTATACTGGCAGAAATGCCAAATGGTTTCTGTGGCCCGAGGCAACCCTCTTCCCTGATTTCCTATTAATTATTGCAGTGGCACAAAGCTGTTGTTGAACATATTCGGTGAATGGCAAGATTTGATTCCATCACCAAGGTGAAAGTTAGTGGACTGTGCATGGACCATGCATAATTCAACATAAACTCACCGTGAACCAACCGGGCACCCTTGCGTGAAATCGTGGCAGTCAAGTTGTTCACAGTTTTCCAAAGTTTTGTCATCCCTAGATCTCGGCGTAATTGCCCGATAATTCGGCGTAAATCTCCGATAATTCGGCGTAATTGCCCGACAATTCGCGCAATTGTCCGTAACCATGTTGTTGCTTAGTCGGGGTTTCCTATATAAGAATCACCATCTTGGATGGCTGCACTGGAAAGAACATTGTTGTTGGCCCAATAGTTGCAGCTGTTCTACAGCCACCCTTGTCAAGGGAGGTTGGATCATGAAAGGGCGAAGCGGCAAAGCATTCTTTGGAGAGTGATCCGGAGAAGCAAAGACAGAACTTTGCTTGCCTGGATTGGCCTTTCAAGAAAGCCCTAGGGGAAATATCAAGAAGGTCCGGAAGACAAGGCATGCACTTAGGCAAACATTGTTGGATCTTTCAAGTGTGCTCTCTGTAAGCACTCCCAAACTGTGGATTAACTATCTTTGTCCCCAGGTGCAAGGATTCCAAGGTATCCAAACTGTGGATGCCAATCCCTCGGTCCTCATATGTAAGCCCAAACTGTGGATGGTCACCCTGTGGTTTGGTTTGGGAAAGGGGCGGGGAAGGGCTTGGTAAGACTGCTGGCAAGATCTGGCAAGTGCTGGTTTGAGAATCTAGCAAATGAAAACCATTAAAGTCGGCAGTTTTCATATTGCTCGGCGTTATTTTTTGGATTCGGCGCTTTTCGATGAATTTGGCTGAAATCAGGGCACAATGGTGCCTCGGCAAAAATTTCTGCCAACGGTTCCTCTAGGGATGACAACGTGTAACAAACGATGAACATGAGGATGTTTGCGATGACAAAGCTTGAGATGAGGATGCAAGTGTCTCGAGGAACCTTACGGCTGGCGGGTCATCCGATGGCAAATGAGGGGGAGGGACACTTTTGCCATCTTACCAACCCTCTTTAAATAAAATCTTTGAAGTAAACCACTAGTGGATCCAGTTACAAACGGGCGGTGGGTCAAAACGCACCCCAAAGCCCTGGTAGGTTGACCTCCCTAGTAGTCTATTTTGTTAATTTTCTGTGGTCAACCAGATTCCCAACAATTTGACCCACAGACATATGCAGTGGCACAGTGGTTTCAAAGACTAAGTCCGTAGACCGACCGAGGGCAGATGTTTCTTCCTGGAAAACTCGTGGCTGACTGCTATCCGCGATTAAGTTGAAACATATTCGTACCTCGTCCACTAAGGTGGGGATCCCTTCTTACAGCAGCTCCCACCCAAACACTCCAGTGATGAAGAGTTGCTGACTTCACAAACCAATGACAAATCCCTCTCTCATGCCGTTCTCCCAATTGAACGCTGCTAGTTTTCACTGATCACCAAAGATATTGCCAAAACAGGACGTCATGCAAATCCACTGGTACAATGAAGACTACACCGAAAGCAAACCATGCCGAATTCCTGGGTTCCTGCATTTCACATGCTGAGACTTTTAGAAGTAAAAAACAAAACTGTGTACCCAAACAAACACACACACACACACACACATGTGTGTGTCCTGTTGGCAGGGTGTGTGTTTGTGCATGTGTGTGTTGTGTTTTCCAATGAACCGATACCCAAACACACACCAAACACCTTGGCCCAGCTTGGTTGCTGCGACGCTGCAGATTCAGCATCGCTCCTGACGGAAGAGCAGCTTGGAGGTTGGCGCATGTGGATCCCCTATGGAGGCTTAAGCATATATAAATATGCATGAGTGTGTATAAAAATTGGAAGACCACTAGGAAGACCTCCCAGTTCAACCTCCTGGGTTTTGGTTGGGGACGACCAGTCTTCCCAGCCGCTACGGAGTCCCGAACCTACACTCCCAGCGACACACCCTACAGTATCCGAGTCCCAATGGAGTGGGATGGGGTTTCATGTGGCGATCCCCTAAACCCAAGACCCTACAAGTCACTTCGACCTCATTTTATTGGAGTTGGTCAGTTGGTCATGCAAAAACCATATCTAGGGAGCTAGAAGACCAGGTTAGACTGGGTCAGACCCTGGAAATTTCTAAGGTCGAACAAAACAAAACGAGGCAAGACCCGAAGCTGGGACTGAAGAATACCATTGGTGTTGTGATTAAACAAAAGCAGAACCCGAGCCTGTTGTGTCTAGGAGTTTTATCTTGGACAATGGATGCTCGAAGAAAAAGTCGAGCAAGCAGCATGGATCTTACTAGAATCTTGTACAGTATGCGCACTGTAGCGCATGCGTGCATGCGTGCAACATGCAACCAAGCTCACAGTGCCCAGAAGAAAACTAAACGTTAAGGAAAAAGACTTAAACTCTTATCTTGTCACGGGTGACTGTGTTCATCCTTCTCCCAGCAAGAAAAACAGTGTTCCTAAGCCCGCAGTACTATGATCCCAAGTGAGGCAACTTGCCGCAAGAACATGTTGGGAGCACTTTCCAGCCGGTTGTTTAGGGTTTAGGGTTGTAGACGCCCTGGCCATCCACACCATCCACCGCGACCCGAAATCGGCGCCAGGCGGCGACCGCTTTCCGGTCGGGAGCTTCGACGAGTGGACATCCGCCTCGGCTTCGGTCGGCGCGTTGCCGTGCGCAGGGAAGGGTGAACAAAGGTGAACGGAAAGTTTGGGACATCACCTTGAAACGTGCTAAAGATAGTTCAAACATAGAACACTTTGACTTGTTTAAGATAGTTTCCGTTTCTTGAGTTCTTTGATTTTGGGGTTTCATTGGTTGACTGCTCACCCTCTCAGCACCCCATGGAATGTCCATCATCCAAGCCACTCATTGGTGAAGTCCATGGCAGAGAATCGCACGTCGCGATATTTCTTTTTCTTTTTCCTTAGTGAGCATCGCAGCGCACCACAGATTCCAGGCGTTTAGCCACTTCAAGATACTTTAAGAGTCTTCTTAAGAGAGGTTGAGTTGAGGGACCTGAACTGGGACCTGAACTAGTGGTACAGGATAGGCGACAAAAAGGGCTGTTCAACCTGGACTAGGGTTTGGATGATCAACAAAATCATCGTATTTCGGCCGGTCTTGGTGTAGCCAGAACTTTCCGAACGGATTCCTGTCATCGAAATCTTCACCCAGGAGCTATCTTCGAACTGGAAAGTGGGCGATTGGAGTCGATTCTGCTGGGAGGATACGTAAAATCGCTTCAGGAAACTCTCCTTTGACATTTGACATAACTCGATCTGTAAAACCCAAGAACCTGAGTGAGCCCTGTCTGGGATCCAAGACATGTTTCTGTCCTATGAAAACAGGGATCTTCTACGCCTTCTAGCCAGCTAGGGCTATCCAAACCCCAAGTCCTTGAAGTCTGGTTTGAGGATCAAACCTCTAAACCCTGCAAGACTGGTTTGGGACTTCGAATGGAAGAGGCAGCTGTCCCTGCGTCTGACGCGCAGCGGTGTCTTGCAAAGAGGTGTCTTGGGGCTGGCAAAGATCCTTGATCTCTTTGGGGCAGCTGACCCGAATGCTTTGGAGCAGTCTGAGGTTTCTCACCAATCCCTAGGTTTTGAGGGACCAGGAGTCGGGCTGTGAGCAGAGAGTCTGGGTAAAACTGACCAAAGATCCAAGGTCATCCACTTCCCTTGATACACTGCAGAATTTCCGGTGCGTGTTGAAGCAAGCAATTGGGGTTCATATAGTGCATGGAGAGCAGATAGCACAATCCCCAGGAGGTGGTTGCGCCATCTAAGAGACACTTTGGGCGTTGTGCCATCTACTCTTAACCCATTGTAGAGGCTACAAAACGTTCCCACAACAGGGGACCTTTGGAGAGGGCTGTTGAATCTTGTTGAGAGAACTATTTCTGCGGCCCTTTTTTTCTCGCTCTCTTCAAGAGACCTAACCAATGGTCACTGCAAGGATTCTTTGCTCCATCAGCGGCTTCCTGGCGAAAGCTCGGTTTCTCCAACTTCTTGGATCTGATTTTGCTCCCAGACCCACACACCGGCATCCCAGTGGTCTGCGAGACACACCCATCGCAGTGAGAGATCGGTTCATCGTGAACGTCGGAGATGTGTTGGTTCCCTCTAAACTCGGCAAAGCTGCGGTACATCATTCAGCACCACTCAAAGGTGTGTCTTTTAGACGCCACTGGATGTAAAATACTGCTTATGTTGCTTATTATGCCCAACAAAAACTCAGTGTCTATGGTTATTGATTTAACACATACATTCTGGGCGATCCCTATCAAATGCGTCTGCACTGTTGCCTCGGTTGGTTCAACAAGAGCCACATGCATGTGTTTGGGGAGATGAGAGAGAACAAAGTCTATGTTGTCCATCAGCTCAATGCATGAGTCTCATTCTTTTGGTTCAGTTCTAACGATCCAATCCAAGGATTCTGATGTTATAGTAATTCCAAACAATTGATATCAATTGATATTTAAATACCGTATTAAACAATTGGATCTGAATCGGCTTAAATTAATTACATAACCCATACAATCCTATATATACATTGCCCACTTGAAGCACCCCAATTGATCCGTCAGTATGTCAGTTCCATGGATTCTCCTGGAAGGGGGAACCATGAACCATCCTTTGACAATTGTATAATAGAGGGGTTGATTTGGCATATTTTTTGTATTTAGGTTCTTCACCATGCTTTAGGCTTGGGTTCTTTCCGCACATCCAATGAATCGATTTTCGCGGATCGAGCCCTTCAAATCATGGCAAGTGACGGGGCTCGGGGTTGGTGGAACAAGCAGTCGTTTCTCTTGGGATCCCTTTGGGCTAACTTTGGATGGCCCAAAAAGCTTCCCTAAAGGGTCCGAGAAGTCTCACGTTTCTTTCTATTGAAGAAGTGGAAAGCCGACGTTCTCTTTCTCAGTGGGTGCCAGACGTTGTCTTGCTTCAGATCCTCGGTGGATGGATCTTCTGCACTGCACCCAAAAAACCTCCCTCGAAATACCCCTCGTCCCGCGCCTCGTCCCGCGCCTATTCCAGCTTTTGACCAGACCAAGGATCGCCTGAGGGCGGTTTCAGCCCGAGAAGGCGAGGCCAGAGGCTTCAGCACTGCTTTGACAACATCTGCACCAGGCTGGGTTCAAACAAAGTGCACTGAATTTAAGGAATATCAAAAGCATCACCTATAACATGCAAAGATATTATGCATATAATATATAATGCGTAATTCTTTTTATACAGCTCTAGAGGCAACACAACAACTCGGCCAAAATCTGTTTCGCAACCTCGCAACTTGTCCCGACCCCACGGCGACCCGAACCGGGGCGACCCGAACCGGCGACTCATCTGCGACCGAGGCGCCCCAGATCGAAACCTCACGCGCACGGTCCGACAGCTTCACGTCCATCTTCACGTTCATGGAGGCCAGCTCGCAGGCGAGATACCTGGCACGGAATGGGAGAAAGGAAGCCATCGGAAAGGGACCGCAACGCTGCGATGGTCCATCCTGATTCCAATGGTTTTTAGTGGTCTTTGCAAAGGTTTCGAAAGAACCATTGTTTTACTGTTTTACTAAGGAATTGACACTACGCAATCAGCTCAAGCACTTGATGTTTAATGTTTATACAAATGGTCTTTCAAGGCTAGCGGCTAGGATAAGGAAACATGGGGCATTCCGCATTCCCTAAAAAATCCGCATGGCTCAGCAGTTACTTGCCATCAAAAAATCTCCAATCACCCTCGAAAAGAGGGCATGTCATGGATCAGGATCTCTGCTGAAGTGGGACCTAAGCACCATAGTTCTTCAACTAGGGAATGCTAGTAATAAGGGCTGACATGTGCAAAAAGGAGCATCCGTCATATATGTTCAACCTGCAAGGAATCATGAGTGTCCTTTCAAGTTCATCTTAGACTCATCAAATCTCAGTGAACACTTCATCTCGGAGCTGGGAACCATTGGAGAACTTGCTTTTCCTGGCTCCATCTTCAAGCTTGCCAGCACCAAACCGTGCAGCAAGCCGTGCGCCGTTTTGCGCTTTGCGCACGCGCCCATTCCCGCCGAGTGTGTGTCATCTCGCCTGAAGACCCAGGGTACAGGCATCGTTTGACATCGGATTGACCTGGGCGGTCGGATGGCGCGCCCCACCGCCCCACCGGGCCCCGACCCTTCGGTCCACGAGCATCACTCTTGGGTGACCTACATGGATGTAACCAGTAAATAGGGTACCAGTCATTGGAGGTACCAGGACCATGTTCCCCATTGCCCATCATTGAAGGTTATTTTTCATGGGGTGCCAGAGACTCCAGGACCTGAGCCGTCACTTCGTGACCTCGTGGCCTGGAGTCTCTGTCGTGGCCTCTGTCTCGGTCGAGTGTGACAGACCGAGATCTGAGTCGGTCACTCGGTCCTGGTTGACATGGCTAGCTGTATGAGTTACACAAGGTCTTTGAGCATTGACTTTCAAGCCATGAAAGTAAAAAAGGCATGATCACCCTCCCCCATCCCCAAGAAAACTGGCACTTTGTTTTTGTTTATTTCTTGTCAAAAGAACTATCTAGCTAAGCGTGCAGCGTGCTTATCACCAGTAAATCGTGATGGTTGTGCACCGCGCGGCACGTTTGTCTTCAACTCCTCCTGCCAGGAGACCTTTGCTGCTTCTGACTGCATGGCTTGCCTCGGAAATGATGAAAGGGTCGAAAGGCCGACAGCTGGTCATAAAAGGGATGGCTTTTAGTCTCTAAGTGAGTGGATCATGGGCACCCCTATCCTCCAAGTTCGGCACCCCTTTGTGACTCCCGTCAAAAAACAACACATAGCTTCTTAGTGACTTCTCAGTGGGATACATTTCGGCCGGGCCCTGAAATGCATGGGCTTCTTCTTGTTGGCTCAGTCGCGCTGTTTCACAGCAGCTGGAGTGCTTGGTGCTTTGACAGTTGACCGTGGCATTGATGGAGCAACTCCACCAAGGGTGGATACTCTGAGGAACACAACGGAGTTGCCATGGCCGCTGTGCGTTCCGTGTTCATCGCCGCTTAAAAACGACCGCTTTTTCCATCACAAAACGGAGTCCTGGAGTGGAGTGGGAGTACCATGTGTGGATCAAGCCCCACAAACTCACATTTATCCCTGCAACAGTGCAACAGGCTAGACTCCATCAGACCCAAAACCAAGACAAACCACTCCAAAAAGCACCAGAATCGACCCAAACCCTCCTCCCTCACATCCCTGCCAGAATTCAGGCCCTTGTCCACCTTCATCCCATGTTTCAGTTTTGGTTGAAAGGCCCAGGCACACTCCCACGCTTCGCCTGGATCCGTATGACGCTTGTAACGGCCTTCCAACTGCCCTGCACCATTCCACTGCGGCGCCAGCACAGAGCCGCAAATGGGGCACACGTAAGCCTTGGTGAGACAACTTGCGGACTCGTGGATGAGTACTTACAAGGTACCTACCAGCTTTGCTGGAATAAGCTGAACATCCGCCTTGAAACAGGGCCCTGGGTATACTTGGCAGGAATGTCGGTGTCTTTATTTTCTATGTTTGTTCCTTCAGTTGTGCGTCTGTGTCTGTTTCTTGCTTTGAAAGTGGGTGAGATGTGGCCATCACAATCACCTTCTTTTGGAGGGCCAACGACATGCTAACATCTTTATGGTCAATAAAAGCTGTTTGTCTACAAAACGACCCCCCCATTTTTGGGCCAAAAGCTGTTCTGCTATAAAATGGATGTCTTATACAGGTCCCAAGACCTCCCATTTTGTAGGGGAGGTGACTCGAGGCAAGTACCAGGTACCATTCCACTTGTGTTCAGCCACTCAACCCCTGTCCAGTCGTGCCAATCGATCTGGCCTTGGAGTGTTCCAAGCGGTCAGCCTAAGGGACCCCCTGGATGAACAAAAGAATTCTTCAGTTCCACCCACTCAACCTTTGGCAACATCGGGCACCACACAGAGTAGTATTCCCTGGTGAAGGAGCTTCCACCCGGTTCCCCCCTTTCTGGCAGATCAACCCAAAATGCTCACCAAACATGAAAAGGTTTGTCATGTGTCGTCACCTAAAATATCAAAAACAGCATCTTTATCAACATCCATTTGGAAGTTCACAAGTCAGCCTAGTTAGTTGAAAGAAGCCCCTGGCCAGAAACAAGAACGACGGGCAAGCACGACCCAAAGATGAACCAAGCATAGACTTGCTATGATACTGCTATGTTTTTTCACCTGGAGTTATGTACTACATACCTCCCTTTGTTCACCAGCTCTTCAGCTTCACATCTCCGTCTAAACCACGGTGTCCCTCATTCACTCCCGGCGGCCACGTCATAATCGGAACTGCGCATCAGTCGATCGTGCAAGAGAAAGGAGGTCCCATGCGCCAAGAGCGAGTCCCGTTCCATCTCTCCAAAGCCTGCCAGCTTCGCGAACCCGGCCTACCAAACACCCAAAGCCACCACAAAGTTTTCTTCTGCACGGGTCATCTTAAAGTCCTTATGGTTCCCTATGGATCCACATACCCAACCTGAGGTGATTTGATTGGAGTCTTTAGGCAGGCGCCTGGGTCGGGCCCAGTCATACCTTCTTGGAAGGTGGCAGTGGATCCATACATGGGTTATGCATTGTACCGTTTTGCGTGTCCTTTCGTCGCCACCCCCGGATGTGATGTGCCGGGTTTGGAACACGGCAGACCGACACATCCACGACGCTCGACGCTCGATTGCAATCCCTGACGATGCGATAAACAGTGAAACATGACACGAAGACCGAAGATATGATATGTAAAAACGAAAAACTCTGACGAGCACGTCTTCTTTATATATATATATACATACATGTTCTCAAATCGTCTCAAATGGTTTTACCCGCAGTCTCAAGGCTCTCAATGTTCATGTGACATTGCAACATTGCAAATCATTTATGTCTCAGGCGTAGGTCTGTGCCCATCTTCAAACCCTTTGCAAATGATCGCAAACTCACGACACACGCCAAGGATTTGCTGGTGGAAGGAAGCTGGGAAAACAAAATCTAGCCGGGAACATAAACAGTCAGTCTTTTGTTCACAAAAAAACATGTTCTATTATAGGTATATATCCACGAGTGATGATCTCATTCAGTCCCCTTCCCTGTATTGGGTGGGGATGATGATGCTTATGTACAGACTCCGAGATCTCAAACAAATAATGTCATCATCTTTTCACGGGCCGACTGTCTACGGGCCGACTGTCTACGGGTTGACCGAAAAATAGAAAAAAACACAGCACGACATCTTGGTCTTCCAAGTGGCGGATGCCACCCTTGTTCTTCCGCCCCTTGACCTGAATCTAACGCAACAACCGGGATCCAATGCAACTTGTTTGGCACGCATGGTTTTGCCAAACAACTTTGCGTGCGGGTGCGTACGTACGCAGAGTAGAGTTTACGGTGCCTGCCGATGTAGTTCAAAAAATGGACCCACTCTATAAGATCTATAGAAAGATGGTAAACATGTGGTAAACTGGGAAATGCTGTGGTAAAGTGGTAAAGGATCAGACAAGATGTTTCCACAAGGGCTGGACATGTTTAGAGGCAATATCTCCTTGCAAGTCCAGTCTGACCCAGGTCCAAACCTGGTCTTTTACATAATCCTTAAATATTGTTTTTATATGACTCCAGTAAAATAAGGTCCAACTGACTTGTAGGGTCGATGTCCTCATGCCCCCCAAGAAAGACATGGCGGTTGATTGGAGCAGGTCTTTGGCTCTGCAAGACGTGTGCAGCTCTGCCACATGCTGCCACCGGCGGAGCATCAGCCGCAGCAAGAAGTTTCATGACAACAATGACAACATGTGATGGCGATGATAACTTGATAACAACAAACAACAACCTAGAAACACGGTCACAACCGAAAACGAGTGGATGTTTACCCAGTCCCAGCCCCTTCCTATATACAGTATGTAAGAAGGACCTCAATTGCAAGATTGGAACAAGCACTTGTTTCTGGTTGGTAGGTTTCCAGCAAGAACAAAAACAAGAGCAACAACACCGTGTGACCACAGTTACAGCCACCGATCGAGCCCAGCGCAATGTTTCACTAAGCACTCGTCAAATGTTGAATCAGCGCAAATGATCTTGATCTTTCTTAGTTTGCCGCCCAGTGGCCGGCTGCCGAGTGAGGGGATCCACACGTCCTAGGAGAGGTCGGAGAAAACGCGAGGAAGAGACCATTGAAATGGGGGACCTCAAATTCCCACCTTGGAACATGGAAGATAACGACTCCCAAGCTCGCAGCAAATACTTTAGAGATCTCTGGAGACTCTTTAGGTCTAGGTGGATTGTAGTACTCACTCGTTAAAAGGGGTGAATGGTCCATCCAGGATGCAACACGACCCTTGCGATGCTTGGTTGGGTGATTCTTCACACAGAAGTCTGTCATGCTTGAGAAGGTACAAGTAAACCTCTCTGGGGTCCAAGTGATCCATGAATGGATTTGAGTGACAACCTTTGAACCACAACATCAGAGAGTCCTCACCAGGAACAGCCTGGAACCCTTGGGCCAGGGCCATGTTGGCCTCTCTTCTTTTTCAAAGGTCTCTGCTCGAACACTGCCTGGATCAGGTGTTTTTGTATGTTTTTGTGTTTTTTTGCATTGTTATTGTTTTCAATTACAAGCAAGAGCGTTCCCATTTCCACTCGACTACCATCGACAATGGCTGTAAACCGACACGTCGGGGAGCCACAAAAGTGTGGCAGTCTCAGTGGTCAATGACTCGAGATGGCCTTGGGTAACTAAACATTGATTGACTGACCTCTGTGTTCCTGGTGTTTCCACCTGTTGGAATGTTTTAATTCTATAGTGGGAAAACCAATCCTCCAAAGAGGTCTGGAAGGTTATCCGGTCATCCACGTACTTCTTGGGTATGGTGAAAGAGGTTTGGACCCACCCTGCCTCTCCAACGACCTAAATAAAGACCTGGTCCTTGACATTGTTGTCTTAAATGCTAGTAAAAAAGGATTAAATAAGGGCAGGATGAGGCTTCATATGTTGGGTATATAATATCGCTGTAACTCCCATTGCCACAAGGGCCCATTCTGCAAGACCGTTTATCAGGCCCCTCACAGAGGGAGGGCCGTTGGATTTGCTCGGGGCCCAAGACAAAACGGGCAACCCGCCTCCAAGCACTACAATCCTGAAAACTAACGTGGACCTTGAAAATGGCACCCTCAAAGACCAGTCTCCTTTATAAACCAGTGGTTTTTCGGATCTAGCATGGTCTAGCTGTTAGTCTTCAGTGGGTGCCCTCAGTTTTCAGTGGTTCCCCGGTCGAACTCATCCCGTCCAAGCGTCCTCGCGATCTCACCTGCGCCTTGTCCATGACCAAATGCCGAAGGCGCTGGTAATAGACGACGCCAATGAAGATGTCGGTCTCGATCTCAGTGCCTTGGAACCGATCGGTGCTTCGGTGCTTTGGAAGGATCGATCTCGGTGCTTCGATGCTTTGGAACCGATCATTGGTGATCTCATTAAAGAAAACGAAGGTGCCCTCCAGTCGTACAGGAGAATGAATCGAAACAACGTCTATTGGACCAGCAGTCTTCGTACTGCTTGAAGTTCTGATGAGAAGTCGCGCTGTTTTGGAACAACCATGTGGAAATTAGGACCACATTGTCTGTCTTCGTAGCAAGTGCACGCTCCAATCAAACTTCAAATACTCTCTTCGCAACCATGCAGGATCCGCATGGGGTGTTTAGTGATGTTGCGCGGACACCCCAAATCACCTCTAAGGGGCTATGCGTGGACATCCATTGGGAGGCCCTGATAAATAAATACATCAATAATCAATAAATAAATAGACTATATATATGAACATATAACATAGATAAATGTTCAGCCCCCCCCCAAGATCTCCCGACGACAATATACCTCCCTTCCAGATTTGTACATTCCCAGGAGGATCCCAGTCGACATTATCTCCTGGTCAAACGGATGCATGACTTGCTGAACGTTGTTATTGTTTAAACAATTTGTTGTTGACTGTTGGTTCTCAGGAGGTTGCATCGGACAAATGCAGAACATGTTTTTTTTGGTGTGTGTGTGTGTTTATTGATAATACATGAAAAGTTACATGAAACAAAACTCTAGGAAACAACATGTGTCCGGCAAAAACCAAAGATTATCCTCAGAGTTTTGTTTTGTTGCATTTTAGCTTTTGGCTTTGGAAATCTAGAAGAACACCAATTGACTATGGACAAAGGAAGTGATGACAAGCAATATAAACTACATTAACATGTATACAGTGTAATATACTTGAGTAGGTGTGCATAAACAAGACAAACATGAACAAACCAAATACATAATTATTATGTAAGTAACAGTCCAACAGTATGTTGGGGGGTTGTGGGGGGTGACCATGAAAATACATGTATATAATATTATGATATGTACAGTATGTAATATATAGTTTATCGTGCAAAGGTGCATATGGCACATCTCCCTGTTTGTGAAAGATTTCACCCAGTCCTTCACAGACCAAAAGCCTGGACCTGCGTGGACCTGGTGTTCTGGCTGGAGATCCACGTACCTAGTTTACCTGCGGATACTTTGTTCCTAAACTATGCAAACGGTGCAGGTGCTGATGACTTTAAGCAGTTCCTTCACTTGAGGATCTGACTCCACACCATGTGGACCTGACTCCACATCTTCTTCTCGACATCTTGTTGACCACTCCTTCTCGTCTCCACGGAGCACGGCGGAGCACGGCGGAGCACGGCGGAGCACGCCCGAACCGTGCCCAGGCACCGTGAATGCCCGAGTACATCCGCTCCGTGCCCAAGCGCTTGTAGCCGTGCTTCCTGAGCGGCGCGGCCCCGTGCCTTTCGCGCAAGTCGCGGCGTTGGGGCATCTCTTCAGGGCAGCTGACACTGGGGGTAGAGGGAAGACCCCATCCCGTTCTTATGGCCCTGTCCGCCCTGTCGTCTGGTGGCTGTTGTTTTGAATATACCCATATCCACTGCAGTGAAAGTCAGCTACTGCCTTGATTCCAGTTTGTTGGGCAAAAAGCTCTTCCATTCTGAAGGGTGGAGTTGAACTTTGCAGTGGTCCGCTTTTCGATGACAAGTAGACTGGGTGGCCAAAACTTGAGGAAGTATATTAGCAACAAACAACAACAAACGGATGGAGATAGGAGCAGTTGGAACAGATTGTATCAAAGAAGCCAAAAGATAAACACAACATAACACAACAAAAGATTCACAAATCAAACGTCACAAATAACGAAACGATTAAAAAAGGTGCACCTTACAGATCCTTCTCTTTTGAAATCGTCGAGTTATCATTTCCTACACGAGGAAAAGTTGCAGCATTGCCCTGCCATCGGGGACTCTACCATTCTGCGGAAAAAGAAACAAGCAAACAAAAGAATACAAGGTGCAGAAGCAGTGCATGGAATCCAGTTACCACTCTGGCTCGTCACCGCGAGATCCAAAATGACACACGTGGAGTCTCGGTTCGTAATACAAAAAACAATATTAAAAAGAGGTCAGTCAGACCAGGTTTGGACCTGGGTAAGACTGGAGGTACGCAGGGGATTGGCTTTTGTGTCATGAGATTATAGGTCATGTTCCTTGTTCTAAAGTACTTTGCCATTTATAACATATACCTGTAACCGAGAACCCAGACATATCTCCTTGTTGATAGGAAAACAACCACCTTTCGGGGGATAGTCGATCCTCCCCCAACTGACGGTCACTCAGGTTCTAGGTCTAGGTCTATGCCTGCAATATATATAATATCAAAATCCAGTTCGACTCCATTTGGCACCACCAAAGTGAATCGGACGGGAAGACCACCGGGTTTGTGGACCCGGCGCCAAAATTAGGTTCGACTCCTTACTCCACCCAGGGTGGCTTTCCCCGGGGCAGTCGAACAAGAGATTCTCAATGACTGACTCCCAATGCCGGAGATCACTGGAAACACATATATATATATATATATTATATAGGTATCAATCATGTACACAACCCTTTTTCCCATTCTTTCATGTCTAGCGGGAAAAGCAATTGCCAAAGAAGCTTCAGGTCTAAACTTATCCACTTTTCCTGGGTAAGTAGGTATTAAAGGCTATTCTACAGTAACTTATCTGTATATCTTATTACCAGGGCCCAGTGGATGATGACAGTTGGCAAAGGCCTTTCTCTACGTGATCATTTGATCATCGTTTATCAACTATTGCAGGCAGTGATGGGACAAACCCAATGATCGGCTCCTCCAGAGGGTGAATCCCAACTGATCGGCTTTCTGTTGTCAGACCAGGCCGCGGACCGCACCAGTGAAGCCTCTGGGCTTCACTGTTTCAGACCGGCTGGACGTCTCGCCCCGCTTCATGCGTCTTGCCCCACTGGTTGTGGGATGGATCGACGCAATCACTGCGCCCAAGTCGCTTCAGTGTCTGACCGAAATACTCCGCAGCCGTGGGGCCTGGGGCCAGGCAAACATCGAAAAATGACTGGTGCGACTTGTAAGGAATCAGGGTGGATGAATCCTGAGTTATCTACAGAAGTGCTTCATTCCCTTATTCCCTAAGCACAAGTCTGTCATTGAGGATTGAATCCTCCAATACTGTTCTTGACATCATGCATGCTTCAAACATGCTGCTAGAGCTACGCTGTCCCAACCAAAGTTCCGCGCACTGGCACCAATCACCAATGGTTGTGTGAACCTCCGAACTCACATGGTCAAGCCTTTGAACATCGGATTTCTCCTGATCATTCGAGCCATGAAACGAGTCTACGACGCCACGACGCTCGCCTGCAGTCTCCGGCTCTTCCTTCAGGAACGGCTCACCTTCCTCAGCACTGGGCAACGGCAACGCCTCACATTCTCTGTCCATGTGAGTTGCTGCCAGAAACCGGGCCAGGGCTGGGTGCGTGGTCTTGGTGCGCACGACGATATCGGTCACCGGTCACCGAACTATGGGACGTTCGGAGCCGTTAAACGGAAAAAGGTGACGGTTGCGAGCCTTCGTTTCTCAAAGAATTGAACATTAAAACACGAATGTGGATATATCCCAAGATGCTCATGGTTGATGTTTTGTTTTGGATATATCCCAGATGCTCCATGGGACTGGAAGATATGCCGATCAATTGGGGTGGTGGTTTGGGGGGGCTCCATGTATAGGCATATATTCCAGTCCCATGGAGTGTATGGGTATAGCATGTGTCATCCGTCCCGACCATGGAATCGGTCCATGTCAGGCGCATCGATTTGTGCCAAAGGCGTGCGGATCTCGCCACGTCTCTTCACTTGGCCATCTGCCACCGAGCTTCGTTGTCGCCGCTATTGTAGGACCCGACGTACCTGGGACACCAGACCTTCAGCTAGTGTGGGTCATTTCTCCGTTTAGCACCTCATGTACGATGTAAACCTCAAATCAACAGAATGATCTAGCCCCAATCCCTGTTATCCTTCTAACCCGAGCAAGCAAACGCCCTTTCCGAGCTCTAAGACAACAGGGTCTTCCTGCGACCCTTTTCTCATCGATAATGTTTTTTGTCTTGCGTACTCGAGAGACCTCCGGGAGCCCTAGAGAACCTCATCAGATGATTGCGCTCATGGTCTTCCATATCTAAGTATACTATATTATCCTCTGATGCTGACATCTCCCGTCCAGCTGAAGTCGTTGTGACTGTTCCGCTCGGTTCGCCCGGTGTGGCTGTGCGACACCCCGGATCGCCTGTAAGAAGATATTTATAGACGTACTCACCTGCTTTGGGTACATCGTATTCCAGTGTACACCAGGTGCTTCAAAGGCCCGCCGACACCGGTTTGGGACTACTCAGATTCTCTGGCCAAAACAAATCGCCCGGACGGGTTTGGCATGGACTCAGTTTTTTCCGGTTTGCCATGGAAAAACAATCGCCCGGAGAAAGCTCCCCAGGCCAGCCGGGTCAAGGAGAAGCCCCGGATGGACTGGAGGTATCCCTCAGCTAGCCTCTGATACCTAGGACAAAGAGCACTCCTTGGAGGGCCACCCTTCAAGCTGACTAGGCAGGCGTAGTTCCTTACAACCACTATTTTCTCTTGAAAAGAAGCTGTGGATGGTTGAGACCTATTGTTTGGGGAGCCCGTGACGTATAGGTTGACCGTTGCTCGCAACACGTCTATGGGCTGCTCTGACCTACTCCGGGGGCACTCTCGAAAGGTCGTGGCGTCCGCCGTCTTCTTCGCTTCCAGCGCCGCCGTCTTGCCTGACCGGGCTTTGACAGGTCTGTGAGGGGGTGAGGACGGGTCCTCCAGTGCCAGCCCTTGGAGGATCTGTCAACGATTGGCTCGTATCCAGATCCCAAACTAGTTATATATATTATATATATATATGTTTTTATGGATTGTCATCCCAGTTCAAGTTCATCATCCAATATATCATCCCAGTAGGTTAACCACCCACTTCTTTGGAGGTGATCATCCACTTGCTAGGGGAGAATATGTTTTTTCTGAGTTCGCGGGAATTGGGTGGCCTGCCTTCTGCCCTTTTGATACCAATGTCAGTTGAGAAGGGTGAGAAGGGTGAGCAGTAAGCTAGCTGGTCCCACCGAATTTGATCAAAACTCCCTAGTAAACTGTAACAGATTGCTCCTGATATCGGCCACTCGCACTGATTGAAACGGTCTGGTTGTCCCAGTGCTCATGTGCTTCTTCCACGGGAAAGATCAAGAAAGAAGATAGATGGACCTTGCTCACGGAAGGTGTGCAGATTTGGGCGTGTTTGCGGGTGGAATGATAAATAAGCTAAGCCACTCTTCGGACAAGGTAGAGACCTCTAGACGTGGAATTTACACCAAATAGATCCAAATAGCAACTCCTCTTCAAGAAGAGCACCCTGCGCGAGAGACAAAAAGGGAAAGAACACTTTCAGTCAGCCATCCACAGTTTCATATCGATACCTACAGTGTATCCAAGTGACTTCCTGAGACCAGAAAGTGGAACTCAAAAAGGGATATTCAGCTCAAGGATTCTCATTCTCCCTCCTGTGAAATCAATGGCACCCCTGAAAAATGTAGATCTGCAAGCCTGAACGGGGCACCAGAAACGCGAGTTTGCTTTTCGCCCAAAACGTCACAAACACACGCCCGGTAAACCGATCAAAACCGTGGTGCCCAAGCAGATTTGGATCGATCCACTGTCGGACCCTTTGGTCTAAAAAGGTTCTAGAAATATCTCTATGGGCCAAGACGGCCAAGGTCAAATCGCAAAAACTTCTGGTGCTTCCAGGCATTGTTTCAGGAACACGGTCGACCAACACCCGACTCTAGGGTCCTATAGTAGGGTCTAGTCTTTGAGCCACACACCGTCGCAGCTGGAAAACACGTACCGTCACGTGTTACACAGGTCGCTCGGCCTGCGATGCTCTCGATGAGCATCCCAATCGTCATGCGGGAGGGGAAGCCTCGAAATCGCCCGGATGGATCCGCAAGCTGAACAAAGCTAGTGAAATGCCAGTCATGCCCACCGTTGACGAATCACCCTCTGTAGTCAAAGTCAACATGAGTGGTTAAATCATGTCAAATACTGCAAAGTCTTGACGCTTTTGCACGCAAACCACTTCCTTCCCTTGGGGGGGAACGATGGTCCCAACATCGCCCCGGCCGTGTGGGTTGAAGAGGATGTCCGGCGTGAGGCCGCTCTCACTCCAGGGCATGTCCTGCGGACTTCGCGAAAGAAGGACTGGTGACTGATGGAGAATAGAATGCAAACATGCTCAAGTACCAGCACCTTCAAAGGGGTCACCAATGAAAGCCCCCACACTACTAAGGGACCTCCATTGGACACCCCTTGAAGGTCCAGGTATGTATGTTGACTGCATGGATGAAACGGTCCAAACATGTCAGGACATTATATATTATATATAAAATACCTAGAGCCTGACTGACCTCTGTTTTTATAGGAAAAGACCATATCTTGGATAGTTGATCCTCCCCATGGTTTTCCCATCTCCTCGGCCGGCCAAAGGATGCTCATGACCTCCCAGCTGAGGGAACGGCCGCGGGGTAGCCCCAGACCCTTCCCCCACTGAGCCTTGTTTCGAGGGTCCCGAAAGTCGAGGGTCCGGGAGACCATCGGTATACCCGGGGAAGGGCGGCGAAGTCGCGATGGATCCACAGACCTTCTCAGAAGAATTGGAGACTGATGTAGGCGCCTGGGGAGGTGGCCCAGTCATACCGAACCTGAGAAGGTATGTGGATCCATAAGGTTGGGGAAAGTCACCCGTCCAACTATAGTTTCGGGTGGATCTGGGCAAGATTCGGGACCGATGGATGTGCGGAATGCCTGGGACAACAACACGGCACCGATGGATGCGGCAGAGGAAATTCCAATTGAAACAATCTTCTGGGCCAATATGGTTAGGGGACTTGAACCTTGTCCATGATGGATTGTGGCCTGCTCTTGCTGGCAATCCCTAAACACATCTGGCCTTCCATTTGAAACAAAGCATCACAAAGCTGTGGTTTTGGAGATGCTGAGGCTGGTTCATGGTCCAAGAAACACTCTACAAGTCTATAGCTTATAACCTCAGTCCTTTGAAGTCCTATCCCGTGTCAGCTGTCTGTTGACCAGTTTCTCGCTGCACCTAGTTTCGCAAGTCAAGCAGCCTGTGCTATGAGCTACCCTGCTCGGAACAAGTGAGGTTGGCACAGGGAACCAGTGGACACGCATGACATGACCAAGTCATGATGGTGGAGGAGCAACCAATGTCTTTGGCCACTGTGGCTTTTGGGTAAAGCAACTTATATATATATATATATTCTGACTGGTGCGATTGATAGGGAATGAGGGAATGACCTCCAAATAGAGATTCCTTAGGCTGCATTCCCTCATTCCTTACTAAGCACCAGTCAGTATTGAGAGTCAATCGACAATATTGTCGCCATCACCCTAGTTCTTTTCTTTGCTTCCAAGGGTATCCAGCTACCCACATACAGCCAGTGGTTCTGGTTCGACTAGAATCATAGACCAAACGAGGGACCCCCGGTTCCTTATTGATTCCTTTACTCTCGTGGCTACAGCCCGGGAGGCTCTGGGTTTGGTTTAAAGCATCTCAACCTTGAACTGAACCAAGTTGCTCCTTTCTGTCCATGTCTGGAGGAGAACTTGTCACCCACCACAGGATTGCGCCTATAGCCTCAGATTGGAAAAGTTGTGAATCTGAGAGATGTGGACTCATCATATGGTAGGTTTGACCGGTTTTATGAAAAAATAACACCTGCATGAGGCCACATAAGATACTTGATTGCAGGAACCTTCAACATGATAATGCTTAGGCCAAACATCCGCATCCAGAACTCCAATCGCTGCATCTGCTCTGTGGTTCAAACGTGCGATGGGCCGATGGGTGGGCCGATCGGCAACCTGACTAGTTTCTCGTCATGCCTTCGATGATTTCTTCCATGTTCTTAGGATGATCCCATGCTGCTACAGACAGATGTCTAAGGCGTGTGCAGTAAAAAAAAAAAGGATGATCCCACATGGTTCTTCAAAATGGCCTTTTGATGTGGTTTGAGCTCACTTGGACCACTTAGAGCTGTAAAAGCTCACTGGATGGGCCGGGACTCCAAAAAACGCTCCAAAGTTCAGTCCCGCACTGAAGAAGCTGGAAAAAAAAAACTCGACTCAGAACATGCAAGAACCATGAACATCTCTCAGACTGGGTGGGTGTGCTGCGATCCCCCGTTGTCTCGCTTCCATGTGGCGCAGCTTCAGCAAGGCTCGCTTGCAGGGAAGTGAGCCAGCGATCTCGCTCCCGTCCAAACGCACCACCTTTTGCCGCTCCAACACCAAGTCCAGTGGTCATGTTCCATGAGGTCATGAGAGTCAAGAGCGATGGGTTACAGTTACCATGAGTCATGTCAAATTGTCAGGTTACTTAGTTCCAGCAGTCATGCCACCATGCCACATCACTCCAAATGCTGTTTTCATCAGCGCATCCCGGAACAAACATCGACCGGGTCCAGTGTGCGTCGAGCATGTGGCCTGCTCCACATAGCAAGGTTCATCATCCTTGTACCTGGGACGACTGCCCAAATCCCACACATGCGCTATTTCAAAGAAAGTATTTCCCTACAAACCCTAGGGATCCAAGTACCTTCTCAGAAGGTGATTGGAGGCACTGTTATGTAGGTTTGGAGGGTCCAAATACCCCTTGAGAAGGTACTTGGGAAAGTCACAGACCTCATTTTACTGGAGTTGGTCATACAAAAACACTATTTAAGGAGGTCAGTCAGACCAGGTTTTACTGGGTCAGACCGGACTTGCAGGGATTCAATTGCCTACATAGCCGTTGTTGTAGCTTGTGGTGTAGAATCTACTGCCCACCCTGACCAGGCTACATATTCTGGGAATTGGTGGGTAAAGGTTATGGAATCCACCCGGGTAACACCGCCATGGATGTACCGGAAACACCCCGCAGGTCATACTGCCAAACCGCCCATCCGCCCCAATTCTCCCAGAGGATTTGATTGATGCATATTGATGGATGCGGTGATTCATCAATCCAGAGGGTTTACAATCCAAATGAGGTGTTAATGGATCAAGAGTACATGTGAGCGATATCAAGAAGTGGTGTACCTTTGGAGCAACGGTCGACTTTCGAGACTCGGCACCAAGTTCACCCCAATGATGTAGACCTGTTTACATCTTAAACATGACTTAAAAAATAAGACATGTCAACTATTGTCAACTGTATGGAAATGAACAAGACTTGTTGGGCAGGATCTTATGAATCAACAGTCCACATGACCTCCGTTTCAAAAAAAATACTACGACCAAACCCTGGCAACCACCCTGCCAAGATTCGTTGTTTTGAAGCAGTTTTGAGGATGCCAAGGTTGCGTAGGCTGTTTCATTCCGGAAACATGATCGAAACAAAAAACCGGTCCTCCCGGAGGAGGAGGAGAAGGACGACCAGGAACCCCCCCTGAACCTTCAAGGGTCTATTCATGGACACCTCTTGCCTAGTTCTTCGGTCAGTGACAGAACTTGATATCACTGGGATCTCCTTCTTGGTCACATCCTGAAGGTCCAGGTGGGGGGTCCGTGGACAGACAAGCGAAAATGTGTCTTCGCTTTCGAGGTCTCCGGAGCTCCAGCTCTTGCCGGGCAGAGGGGCTTGGTGAGGGTGTGGCCTCCACGACCTGAGCGCTTCGAAAGGTCGGTGGGAGGGGCGACCTCTAAGGGCCTAGAGTATCTCCAACTTGAGGGATCTTGGACTTGGGAGACCCAAACTAGCTAGTAACTACCTGGAGCCTTCTTGTGACCCCTGGAGCTTGGAGGATCAACTATCCAAAATATGGTCTTTTCCTATCAAAACAGAGGTCAGTCAGGCTCTAGGTATATAGATCTATATGGCTAAATAGATTGCAGATGTCGATCCGGGTCATGGGGTTAATGTTGACACCACCCACTCGTCATGCGATAAAAGGTCGCAACCTATTGATCTCAGACGTTGAGAAGACCGATCAGTTTCTGATCCCTACATGGTGGCGCATTGCTATGGACATCTATGGGCTACATGAAAACCACCAAAAGCCACCAGTCATGTATATAGGTCATGATTTGCAGTTCCATTCCTCGCGTCTGAGTGGTGAGGTGGACGTCTTTTGGAGAGTCGACGTGGACGTTCCGTTGGAGCCTGGAGCTCTTCGCAAAACCTCGTTCTAGCGATCGGCAGCTAGGGAGGTGCCCGGAATCCTTGCTAGGGAGGTTATGCGGGGGTGGGTGGAAGATTTCCTTTGGACTGAGGAGAGGTTAAATTCTTGAGTTCCAACGAGGGACTCTCAGCGTTTTGCGGGATTACCCAGGGGTACTGGATCAATGTCTGTTGCATGTGGCGGACAAAAGCGACAGGTCTTAAATGGACAGCATACATCATAAACAACTCAGAAAAAATATAATAAACACTACATGCTGCACTCACTTCCAAAATCAACACTGACAGAAAGCCTGCTCCTTGACGATCTTCGATCTTTTGCGTCTAAAACCATGTCGGTGTCCATTCCTCCAAGAGGCAGTTCACCACGCAGTACAATGAGCAGCCTTCAGTGAGATAGGCACCGATGGGGGGAAAGCCTCGGTCGACCGGATCGGAGGAACGACGGAGACGGAGGAGCATCCAAGACCACCAATACCAGGACCCTCCGTTCGAGGTGTCTATGTCCATAGCCTCTTAGAGGTTAGGAGGTGTCCAAAAACCACCAGGCTTGGAAGGTCCTGGTATATGCCTGGCATTGACCCCTTAAAGGGCACCAGTCCCATGGTCTGGGTATTGAAGAACAGTGGATTGGGAGTTCCTTTTTTTTGCGATGTAGACGTGTCCAAGAAGACCGCCTCTACACCAGCAGATGGAGTTCACTCCACTTCCATCATGATCCCAGGGAGTGTATAAGAGAGACACTTAGTAAGACTTATACCAAGGGCTCCAACCATATCCTCAGAAGGTGCCCCCTGGCACCCACCCCAACCACCTTCGAAACGGAAGTAGGCCCGGAGCCCTAGGGTAAAATATTCACTGATAATCACTGTTGACATTGGTCTTTTGGACACCAACGCTACAAATGGTTGAAAATAACTCACACTCGCCAGCTATATTCCCACTGAGACGGCGCAGTGTGGTGCATGCGGATCTCACTACCTCAAAATAATTATCTCCATCACCCAAAACTCAGCGGGGGCACCAGTGGATCCCTGACAGTCGCTGTGCGCTCACCACTGTGCGGTCGACGAGAATTTGTCGACGATAGCGCTCGCAAGTTCACCCCACTCGGTGGATCACGAGTGCCCAGGTTCGCTCCGTGAAACCTCAACTGGTCCCGAACCAAACCCTACGTATAGGGATTGGTGAGAAGGTCCGGACCCCCACAGTCTACATTAGTTCATCGGACACCTAGACTTGCCATGACTTTCCCATGTCCAGGGCCCTGTGTATTAAAATGGGAACACCTCCCAGTTCGACCCCCTGGAAGGAAATAGACCAGTCTACAAAGCCAGGGCCAGGGGGTCCGTTCCGAGTTTAGCGGCCATCCGACTCCAAATCCGGAGCAATCTTGCACTGGGCCTGCGTCGGGGAGGAGGGCTGCCCGGCACCAGTGCCGGGCACGAAGGCAGTCAAACAGAATGAGACACATCCGTCGGGGGAAGCTTAAGGGTTTTTGTGGTTTTTAGTCCCATCCAGTGAGTGGATGTGACAGGGGCACCCCTATCCAAGTTCGGCACCACGACATAGAACTGCTGGATGATGTAAGAGTTTTGGTAATTAGTATATAGTAGCTTGTTCCCACAATGATCAGAACACATGTTGTCTGTTCCTTTTAGTGAAAGATCCTGATCCTTCCAGATTTGGTGCCTTCCAGGATTCAGTCCATGCCCATTGAACCCGAACATTCAACAACTTGACAGAATCTTCATGGATACACGGGATGTGAGAGATCTTAAGGCTCCATTGTCCTGCGATTAACTGGACACTGTACACTTGATAAACCTTACATGAGCGGTGGCATGTATTCCTAAACCCAAATATATTTCAAATACACTATCATACACTATCCATTATGTGGGGGTCCTATCTCGTTTAGACTACTTAAGTAGGAGGTCATGTCACGGTATCTCATTCAGACTAAATTAGTGTCATCAAACAAGTAATCTCGTCTATGTGGGGGCCTATCTTGTTCACCAGCGAATACTTACTGATGTTGGACAAACAAATAGAGACCTTTAGAGTAAAAAACATGAATAAAAGTGGCTGCTCATCTGTACTGTTCAAACAACTAAAGTGCCTGAAGAAAGCGACACACACACACACACACATGGTGTCAAGTACGGTCACCTCCACTGACAAACTGACCAAGCATAAGCTCAACCTCACTCCCCTCCACTAACCCATCAAACAGCACCACCACACGCCGTCGTGCCTTGCCTTCTCACTCCAATTGGAAAAATGATTTCCTCTTTGCCTCGGACGAGACACACGAGTGTTCGCGGCCCAAGTGTTCGAGCAACCAAGGATAAAGGCGCTTACAGTCACTTTGCTCAGGGAAAAAAACAACTCAAGGCTAAAGTCACTTACCTGACAGCTACAGCTGTGCATGACTATAGCAGGCGGGGAATTTGCTTCTCCTGTTGATTTGTTTGTTTTGAATGGATCTGTCATGCGTTGCTCCTTCTTCGCCTTATTGTCAGTCCAGGAAGCGGACCAGCTACAAATTGATCATGTAAGATCCAGTGCGGACCAGGGCTTTCTTGGCCTCCCTTTCTGTTTGTCCAGAGCGTGATGACGCCCCAGGTCCTCGCTCTCAAGCACTTGAGAGATCAGTGCCTTGAGCCGTCGGTCATCGGTGGACCGACCGACCCAGCAGACCCACCACGTGGACGAAGCGGGTTGGACCGAGATCAGGTCCCGCAGGTCCTGAGGATCTGGGGGGATCTGATTTTGCAGAGTGCCGTTCCTTGTCATGTCTATATAACAACGAGCAGTAACAACAACAACAACAACAACTACTACTACTACTACTACTACTACTACTACTACTACTACTAGTACTAGTACTAGTGTATAACTAGTACAAACACCAACACACCAGGACAAACCATTGATTGGCTGGTCCCATATTGGTGCCAAAAACCACCCATGGGGACGCGGCCTCCAACTTGGAAGTTGAGTAGATCCATGCGTGCGTCCACAATGAGATCGGCTGGAACAGCTCGAAGCGGACCACGGTCATCACCAGCTGAAGTCTCCAACGGACCCCGAAGCGGACGCCACGACACCGAAGCACCGTGCACGAACCGGGTCCGGTCCCGGTCCGGAAGGTGGAGCGCTTCGCGGGCCGAAGACTCGTTCGGTCGGTCGGTGGACCACCCTCTTTGGACCGAAGGAGCACTGAGTGCGGGTCGACCCGGAACCGGCCTCGCTGGATCGGTCCGACCTTTTGGGGTTCAAATCGACCGGAGGCCTTAGACTGCGAGACCTCAGAGTTTATAAGGATCGCATGGGCGAAGGTCAGTGGATGAAGAACATCGTCAAGCTTCTCGGCTCCCTTTAGCTGGTATGCTATATGACTGCATGGTCTACGTGTCCCTTTGGAAGCATAGGTCCCAAAAAGGTCGCCTCTTATGCAGCTATCAGCCAAAGCCCATTTCGTCCACGTGTTGAACATCTTCTTCTTCTTTCGATTTTAATCTTCGTTCTGCAAAAATGTGCTGTAGACCCTTTATCTTTTCATGTGTATATAGTTTCAAAACCCTTTTCACATCCTCGTTGCTCACAGGGACTGAACTTGACATCTGTAAATGTTTGTAAAGGAGCCACGAGGCCCAAAGCCTACGGCTGAGGAGAACGGCCTCCTAGGGCTTCTCGCCACCTACAACAGGTGGAGGAAGCGTCCATTAGGTGGCCCCCAAAGGCCACCAGCCTTGATCCCTTTCAGGCCTTTCGGTGTCTTGGCTTCGTTTTGGGAATAGCGCCATGGATGTTGGTGATGCGTTGAGGGCTGGGGATTCCATTTTGCTGGACCCTCTTAAATCTCAGATGAAGACGTTCACTCCATTGCTGGAGCCTTCTTTTCTGGTCCCCCTGGGAGAGAAGACAGTGGTGGTTGGTGAACTCCTCTCGGCACAGGATCAATGGCTTGATCTGTCAGCTTCTTTGTTCACCCCAGGTGGTGGATTTGGACCTGCTGATGGTAATGATACTGTGTTTCGCCTTTTTGTCCAAGGAATTTCCAAGAGATCTCTTTGTTTGCAGCCTGGAATGAGCTTGGCGTGTTGCGTTCTTTTTCAAAAGGATGAGCGTTCCACACCATATCACACTGGACAATGCGACTATCTCGTACAAACCTGATCTATTACCAGATATGCCTTGGAATGTGTTTCATTCCTTCGTGGATTCAAGAGCGCGAGAGGTAGTAAAAGATTGTAGTAAAGGGTTCCTGGACGGGACTCCAAAAAGGTCACATACTGAAGAAGCTGCTTGATGCAGAACTTCTATGAATCAACTGTCTACATGAATGTAGCCTGTTGATTTATTCATCAAAACACCACCTCATTTCGATTTATTTAGCCTGTTTGCATGGGGGTGTTGATGAATCAGCCACCTACATTCGCCCAAACTCAGCCGGGTCGCTCGTCCTGCGGGGCCTTCGAATCCTGAGCGGCACTCTGAGACGATGCTTCACCTCCCAAACATCAGGTCACTGCTTTCCGGCTTGAGCCGAGTGATTCACCCTTCCAACACCAAGGATGTTGAAGATCAAAACCTCTTGGGGCAAACAAAACATCGGCCAACTCCCAACCCCCCACTTTAAACACCGTCCCAGACACGAACTATGGCACTGGCATATTGAGCGAGAAATGGCCAGGGGTGGTTGAAGAGGGGTCAATGTAGTGTAGGTCAACACTACAGTCCCGGCGGAGTGTCTGGGACAATACCACAAACCCACACCCGTTGGGCGTCACACCCTGAGCGGAGGTTGGGCGTCCCCATGGGTCGCTGAATGGCGATCGTTCGCTCTTTTTCGACACTAAACCTCGTCGCGACAACGAACACGACTAGTCGCTCCGGCGAGCCCTCGATGTTCGCTCCCCCGTCGGCCCCGCCCGGGTCCAAATGTTTTGTACCTGGATTGAGTATCCCTAGGGATCCGTTTTCGTACCGAACCTCAGGTGAGGAAGGAGACACTGTGATGTAGGTGCCAGGAGGGTCCAGTCGTACCTTCTGAGAAGGTACGACTGGATCCCTAGGGTATTGAATCTTTTTGAGAAACAATATATATATATATAGAGATCGATAGAAATGAATACGACATAGTGACATAGTATGACACAATGGGTGTTGAACACTGGGGTGTCTAGGAAAACCAGGTGCAGGGGTGGTCCATGAAGCACCCCGACCATGGTTCCTGGTATGTGAAGAGTCATCCCAAAGTGCCAGAAAATGGTCTCAGTGAGATGTCGGTAGTTTGTTCGATATGTCTTGCGCTGTGCTGTCTGCACTCCTTCGGGTGGCGAAGAAGTGCTACTCCCGTGGAATCCTGAAGGATTGTAGAGCTGTGCTTAAGCTTGTATAGGCAAATCATGGCAAATCAACCCACACATTGCTTTAATGCAATCCGTATACCCTTCTTATGGCCCCACCTCCCGGCTTCCTCCTTCGCCTCCTTCCCTCGGCTCGAGAGCCCTCCAACAACCCACGGTGTGCCTTACTCGCCCGCCTTTCGTGCGTCCCAGGCGCCGCTGCGTCGAGGACCTTGGTCTTGTAGACGATGCCGTGTCCGAAGCCGCGCTCGTAGGATTGCTTGTTGATGATCCTCAAAGCGCCGTCCGCGCTCGTTCGGAGGGAGAGAGCCGGTGAACCACGAGCCGGTGGTGAGAGCCTCGATACAATGCGCCAGTAGGACTCTGAATCCAGGCATCTTCCGGATCCACTCAGAATGAATTCTTCAAACACTTCAAGCAACCGGCATATTTACTAGTACCAGCTAGCTGTCTAGCTGTTGGCTTGGGAAACCAACTCCCTGAAGAATCCTAAAGGTTGCTCCGAGTGACCCGGCTCCCTGTTGCGCTGGGGACTGAGACTGGATACCCCGAGAGCAACCGCTGCCAGGCGATCGCGACCGCCGGACTCGCTCGAGAGCGAGCGGTCTTCGCAGCAGCTGTATAACATGTAGTAAGGCTGGACCAATTCGTAAGGAGGTCCACCTAGCAGGGTTAAGGGCTCCAGTTAGAACCACGTCGTAGGTCTCAGTCCCATGGAGTGGATGTGAAGAACCGTTGTACTCCGAGTCCACGCTTTTTGAGCACCCCAAGTCCTGTCTTTTTCCTGTGGATCTTCGGATCGTACTTCAGCTGATGTAGACTCTTGATGACTCTTGAGGATATAACTAGTTCAATCCCCGAAGCCTGGGAAGGTTTGACCCGTCCATGCCTGTTCATGTTAAAGACGAGTCTATAGGTGGTTTCTATTGGACCCTGATCTGGGTCTGGGTCAATGGCACCGTGCACCCCCGGCTTGAACAACTGAGTGGATCACACCCATGGCACCGTGCACCGCCCATGGCATCATCAAGACCCCGGCAGCATGTGGCGCTCCAGGTTTTGACCCACAGCCATCTACATGGTACCTGGACCTTCAAGGGGTGTCCTGTCTGGAGGCCAGCCAGGTGACCTCTTTGAAGGTGCTGGTAGGTTCGTTTTTTGTTGGTCTATTTACCGTATTCTAAATGAACGACCATCCGGGAGCTTGGAAGGGACCTCTTTGGAGTCTTTAAGTGACCCATTTCGGGGACTAAGTGATCTCATGTTCGGATCTCAATAGGTCACTTGGAAGGAGCTGGATTCTTTCGCTGCTATGGCTGTACCCCTCTGTATTCTGTATGGCACTTGATGAATTTGCAGACTTGTTCACCAGTTTCCAAAGGCTTCTGTATTCTGTTCCCGACAAAGAATAACAATAAACAGTTCTTTCTGAACCTGGCCTCTTTAGAGTTCCAGAATGAGACTCTAAGAGTCTATATACAAGAGTCTATAGACCCTATAGTGAATAAACGCAGAACAAATCAGGTGGTGAACAACAACAACAACAACAACAACAACATAGGCCTTCAAAACCCCATCTTCCACCGGTTTCAGCACCAAGATGCATGGCATCCTCCATGTCGTAGCCTCGCAAAGGTCTCCGCAACGCCCAGAATCACGATGACCGCGGCTCATTTCCCAGTAGAGCGGCAACATTTACAGTTTAGCGGTGGATTCTGAATGGGGGACCCCCATTCTCTAAATGCGAATTAACACCTTAAACATGAAATGCAACCATCCTGGAGTAGATAGAATATGAACCACTGCAAAACAGCGGCCTAGTTTTATATCTAGATAATAATCAATATTACTCCCGGATGACAATAGTGTAGATTCATAGATCCCTACCAGGACCTTTCCAGGTGACAATCCCTGAAAAGTCAAAAACATGTCAACTTCATCCTCCATTGAGAAATGCCCAGCTTTGACTGATGCCCTCTTTTTTGGCAGGCATGCAGCATGCACCCCCATGTAACAAACCCAAGCGGTTGGACATACTTAAAGACCACTACATAGACTTTTGAATAGCCCCTCCATCTCCATGGTTTTACCTCTCCCTGTGAAGATGTTCTGAATCACTGGTCTACATGAGTCACTGGACTACCAACTGAACATCGACCACCCAAAGTATAGAGACCCTTCGAGACCGGGCCCCCCGCGCCGCGCACCGCACGCACGGAGGCGCTCGCGCTGCACTGGCGCGCAAGGCGAGAAAGCGACGCCTGTGTAGGTGATCACGGCCACGACCGCGTTGGTGCCGATGGGGTGCTCGTCGCAATGCACTTGGTCGTACCTCGCGGATGCCCCGCCACGAGGTAGGCTCGAAGAGGAAGGCGAAAGAAGGAATGCGCTCAAACAGCCGGTGGGTCGGCAGGAAGAGGGCCAAAAGAGGCTTTGGATGGTTTTAAGGATTTGTTTTGGTATACGTTGATCTTTGATTGTTGAAAGATTTAGAATGACCACAGCTATGCAGCCAGACTTGCCGATATCGGAAGCGAAAGGTGTTGATTGAAGGGCTGCTCCTTGTGGTGCTCCATTGGTGTGCACTGTCCGGGACTGTGGAAGTCCTAAAATTGAGCTTGGATTCAGGGGGCTAGCAGTGGGCAGAGAACAAACAGAGACAGCAACAACAAGTACAAGTTTGAACCAACTGGCTAGCATTAGATCCGCATGGAAGCGAAAAAGCAAAAGGAGATGAGAGGTGATCAGATTCTAACTGCACACAAAAAACATCACTTTCATAAGATGTGGTTGTGCGCATGATGCTGATGATATGGTTTCATCAAATTTGTTAGCCCACCGAAATGCCTTAAACAAATAAATGTAACTGCTCCCAATTTCAAAAAAATAAACATGGCAATCACACATGACAAGAAATGAAATGGTTGGAACGGCCTAACAATCAAATGATGACTGCACCAATCACAGCAAGTGCAAGCGATTCGAGCACGCTGGCAACGACGCTCTACAGGATTGTAAGGTTTTTGATGCGATGCCTAAAGATAGTGCATGTTCTGCTGGTAAAGTTGGTTGATTCATTTACGCGATCCGTGCTTGTTTTAACAGCCGCTCGCAAGAAAGTCACCCAAGGTGTCGCTATGTTGATTCAACTGCGGCTCCTGCATATTCTAACTGCATGCGAGTTCCAAGTGCTATTTTTACAAGGTCCGCCTCGGTGAATTAGATCCTATAATGCATGTTTTTTCATTGATTTTATAACTGTTGGTCCAATACTTTACAGTACATCTTAAAAAGGGTTGGGTAGCAAGGCTTGACCACGACAAAATCCAAGACCCTGGTTTTTCCAGTTTTGGAGCAGAAACACACCGTGCCCCTGGAGACGATTTGCTCTCTGGACCAACAGGCAAAGGCCAAAACTGTGGACACTTTTAGCTGCCTCAATCTGGGGCCAGGTGTGGGGGAAAGGGCAGGGCAAACCAGAGCTGTAAATAACCAGGGCTGCAGAAGGTCTCCACCTGGCCCTTCAGAACCAAAAACTCAATCGCCCAAGGGCACCCAATTGACCGACGAAACTTTCGGTCAGTTGCAAGGTTTGCATTGGTCAGTTGCAAGGTTTGGTGTCGTGCATCGTGGCTGCCTGCGCATCGCTCAGTCCCAGCAGCGCCTTGGATTTCGGGTCTTTTACATGGCGAGGAAGTTGTTCTACCAGTGACTCTTCCAAAAAGGTGCGCCGGGTGTTGGCAGCAGCTCGTCACAGCGGGCGCGTTCGGTGTTGCCAGCAGCTCCTCAAAGCCTGTGCAAGGTGTTAGCAGAACTCCATCGAACCAAGGAAGCTTGCTGTCTAAAAGCAGCCAACAACACCTATTCACTCCGCGCGATGAGTGGGAACTGTTCTTAGCGGTTGCCTTGTTTTGGACCGGGCCAGTGCATCTTGCAGCGATTAGGCCGTCTTCGGTGACAAGCAGAATCAGTGAGACTCTGTCATTGAGAGGATGTGATATAAGGTGTGAGGGGGGGGAGGACCACGACGAACCCCACGTTCTGTTTCAGAGAAGGCCAGAAGACGGAGACTTCGAAGACTAGGAAAGCTCGGGGCGCAACAAATTGTCGCCAGGCTTTCTGAAAATGCGGTCCGTGGAATCAAACCAGGAAGGCAGGTGAAGGATTGGAGAATGAATGTAGGAACGAGCCTTACGGGAGGTACTACCCTGATGTATTGTCAGCGAAGCCACTGAGAATAAACATGAACACAACGCTTCCAAGCGGAAACTACTTCAGATTCTGTTGTTGTTCATTCGCGTTCCAAGAAGAAAGGCTGCAAACCCAACATGTCTAGACTCGACCTAACATGTCAGGGACAGCGCTGACAAAAAGTCAGATGCATCATGCTGAAATTTACAAGGCACCGGTGCTGGAATCCAGCCACCAAGTTTCGAGGAGACCGTGTCACCCTCCACGGGGCTACCAGGCACACCTCTGCTAGCTTTCTGCTGTTTAAAAAGGGTTCTGCAGAGCCGACCCCATGGAACATGTAGCTCTACAAATTCAACAGCGCAGGGCGAGGGATGCAAGTGAACATGTAGCTCTAGAAATTCAACAGCGCAGGGCGCAGGGATGCAAATTGTTTTTTGAAAGCACTATTGCCATTGCCATTAAGAGGAAGGCCTGGTCAAGGTAGCCTTGGAATTTGGTTCTGCAATTTGTTTGCACGGTTAGTAAAAGTGGAGGACAAACCTGAGGGTGTTGCAAAAGAATCCGGCCACAAAACCGTGGTGTTACCAGGTTCAATTCATGAAGCCAATGAGGGGCAGCCATCAGCATCAGCGTGCGAAACTCCAGCAAACGAAGCGGTGGTGTCACCTCGAGCTACAAGCATGTCTGACATTGAAAGCGGGCGGGGCATCAGAATCAAAGAACAACGCTGTTTTACCCGCCAAAAATCTTGTGCGCAATGCTGCCCCTTCTCCTTTGCCACTGGGCTTGTGGACAGACAAGGTGCCCCACAAACAGAAGGAATTACTTTGTTGATCCGGTGGTGTTCCCCCCGCAATGGCCATTGCCATGGCAGCAACCCTCCGACCAAGACAGATCAATATGATCAATATGTCAGTCGAAACGCCGGGGTCTTATATTATGGTTGTATATGTCACTTGTTTGTGGGTACATGGTCTGTAGACTTCATTTGGTTTTAGAATTCCGTTGGAAGATGATGGTGGTGGTGGTGGTGGTGGTGGTGGTGGTGGTGGTGGTGGTGGTGCACGTAGGGTGCTTTTTGGAGCGAGCAAACCTATCACTTTTGGAAACTGTCGATATAATATATAGTTACAACGCAAATACCAATCTCAACATATCGTGTATAATCGTACCGTTCTCAACATATATCTACTACGCAAATCATGGCCTAAACCAAATCTACCACGCAACTCCTACTTGTATGTTGGACTCGCTGATGGGTCCGTTGTGGGAATGTTGTTCGGACCACGTCTGAATTAAAAGGCTTCGGATTCGGCGCCACTTTTCTTCATCCGCGGAACACAAAATGGAGCATCCGCATGGCCGTCCAACTTGACCCTCTCATAGAGGGTCTGTGTCCTGCCTATGGGCCGGAAGGCTGCATGGCACCCCCCTACTTGGAAAAAGGAATGGCGAGTAAGAGCCACACGACCGCTCTTCGTCCCACTCTTAATGGTGCACCTGAACCCCCCGCGGTCGACCGGCCCATGGAGACCTGGGACTTTTGCAAGTCGCGTCCTTCGGAAGTCGGAAGCTTCGCCAACTCCTCCACAAAGTTCACCATCAAGATGTCGTCACAATCCAAGGTATCTCTTGGTCACTTACCCAAGTCTTGGTAAGTTGGGCGGCATCTCCTGGTCAAACCTTTGCTCCTCCTGCTGTGAAAGTGCGCCAGCCACCCAGTAGCCTTTGCGCAGCTCCTCGACCGACCACAGAGGTCGTGCCTGCTGACCCATCAAAAGAGCAGAATGCATTCTTCCCCTTGAACAAACACATCCACCGATCCACAGACCTACCCACAGTCCACCCTCTAATGACAGCGCTTCACCCCTTCCAACAAAAATCCCAACACGACCTCCTCAAAACCGAACATCCCTCCAATTCACCGTGTCTTTCCAGGTTTCCCACCACCGATTTCAACCCTTTTCACACCCCACCCTCCGCGGGAAAAACCGGTTACCCACCCTCCGGATGTTCACCGGCTCCGCGCGTGCGACGGCGGCGCGGAAGGCACATCTGGGTTCGCACCAATGGGCTCTGAGGGCAATAGATGCGGAAGACCTTGTTATCCGGGCGGAACCTCGGGAACCCCGGTTCCGGCGGAGTTCATCCGAGGCGGGCGGTCCAAGCGGCGGGAACACCTTGGGTTACTATATCATTAATTATATGGTTAACATGTTTCTGTTCGTTTCAATCACATTACATGGATATATATATATATAACAACATAACAATAATGATCATATAACTTATAATCACAAACAATTAGACCATCCAATGAATGGATGTTGATATGGAATATGGTGATATGGGATGGTTTGGGCATGTTTGGGCATAAAGTCCACATCCATCAAGCGTGTAAGCCGTTTGCCTTAGCGTATGTGCGTACGTGGTTGATGAGGCCTCCGGTGCGAACACGTCCAAAGCAGCAAGCCTTGCGTACGCGCGTGTTTCTGCCCGTGGAGAACATGGGAACATCCCCATCACCTCCTATCAAATGGAGCTTTATCCATTTGGGCATATATGGCTCAAGACAGGGGACCTGACCGTGGCTGAGCATAGAAAATGAACACGACAGACTACTAGGGAGGTCAACCTACCGGGTTTTGACCCACTGCTATATTTAAAATCCACCTTGCAGTTAGAAGGAATGGACTCGGACCCTTGTGCCAAGATCACATATGCCCAACTGATGCAAAAGCACCGTTCAACTCTGTAGGATCTTCCACCCAGTTGCCGCGTCAGATCGTTTGCCGCCAAGGCGCTCGTGATTGTGGTAAGGCGTAGCCATTGTCTGCTTCAACATCTGACACCTAGACACGGCCCGCCATGGGTCGATATATATATATATATACATATATAGAGAGAGAGAGAGAGAGTCATGAGGGTGTCTATGAAACACCCAGGTCTAGTGGGCCCTGGTATAGAGGCCCTGACACCCAGACCTCTGTCTATCTTCAGCCTCCCTACGACACCACCAAGGCGCTGATACATATTTCGAGGACTCTGGTTGTGGTTCGAGAAGGGCGTCAAAGCTGCCAGGGTGGAAAAGAGTTCCTCATCGCGCGTGCGAAATGGTCGACAATTCAGCGGCGTTGAGCTTTGCTTTGGACTTGGGCGCCAGAAGCTCAGGTGTGTGTGTGTGTGTGTAGAGCACCAACAATAAAAAATATACTTTGAGTTTGATGAAACTGTGGGCTTGTCACATCACGATCACCCACTACAGGTTCGCCCACGAGTATCATCGCACATGCTGCTAGCTATACCTACCTTTTGAGAAAGAAAAACAGCGTGGAAGCTGGGAGGAGGTTCTTGAATTCTTAGCAATAATTTTCCATGGTAAGACCTCCATGGGGGCATCTCGTCTCTGAATTGATTGAAGGACGTGCACGTCTTTTGTGCGTAGGATTATACCACTGACATGAAGCGTAGGACACGGGACTCGAGGGCTGAGCAAAAGCACTGAACGAGAAGCAAAAAGGACACACAAAAAGCAACTATAGTTGAAGACTTCAGTCTCTCAGCGTCGTTATCGGAAAGCTTCCTTTTTCCGGAATGTGGGTTGGACAGAGCTTGCATTTGCTTGCAGCATCAATCTATAGGACGGTCAACTAATATCATATATACTACTTTCACCATACATTGGGTAGTTGAGGATCCAAAGGCCACAGAGCTTTCCTAGAGGGGACCTGTAGTCACATGTTAAGTCCCTGTAGTCCCTGTAGTCCCTTGGACAAAAAGGATCAACAAAAGGACTAAGACTAAGACTATATATAATATATACCAGGACCCCCAACGGGCTTCTATTGATAGCCCCTTAGAGGTTAAGGGGTGTCCATTAACCACCCCTTGTGGGTCCCGGTATACTGAAACGCAATTTACAATTATGGTATATTCCTTCTATCTCGGCGGCTGGGTGATGAAGAAATGCTGAAGTAGCACCTACATAGCAACCATCGGAAGGCACTGGCTGAAACTGCTCTGTTTCTTGAACAAAAAATACTGTATTTTGATATAGAAAGGAACATCGCCCAAATCTCGCACCACTTCTTGATTTGACCAAATTGTAGACAGGGATCGGTTGAAGAAGCAAACCTCGGATGATGGGGACCCTGCACAACCTGTTGAAACAGCAATTTCATCTTCTCAGGATGGCAAATGAATCTCTAAAGGCTCTGCGTACCCCACCGGTAGCTGGCCATGGACCTCGGCAAAAATTGCATCCAGTTTCTGTGGGCTCCAGCTCCTCGTGAGTAAAGCCTGAAAGGCCAAGCCAAGACGCGTTCGACCGGTACGGTGCGAACCATAGTGGTTGAAAGGAAACCACCAACCACTCCTGAGTTTTCTCCCCACCTGTTGGTTTCTCCCCACAAAGAGGGTGGGTTCTCAGGTTCTGCATTTCTCCACGCACCTGAAACAATTGAAAAACATGTTGTCACGTCTTTCTATACCTGATGTTCCAATGACCTCTATAATTGCAAACAAATACTTAGAAAATCAACTTTTCCAAAATGAAACACCCTTTATTTAGAACATCGAGCTTAGAACATCCAGTGCAAGCACTCTTAGAACATGGACCGCAAGCACTCAGAGAACGAGAGACAACAGCCCACTTAGAACATCATATGTACATACATACCAGGACCCACAAAGGGTGGTTAATGGACACCCCAAATCACCTCTAAGGGGCTATCAATAGAAGCCCCTTCAAGGGTCCTGGTATGTGTGTCTGTGGGTGTTTTCTCCATCGCTCTTAGGTTGGAGGCAATCGCTCTAAGGCTCCACAGTTATTATGTGCAAAGGCAACTTGCATAAGAGGCTGTTCATCTCTTCTGGAAGCATCACCTCATACAAGTTTAGAATAGTTCAGACGCGAACATGCTTTCCAAAACCATCCCAATGTCCAAACAATATCAACATATGCTGAGTGTATATGTTGGACTATGTTCTTAGTGTATTTGCGAGGGCCTGGGATGTTCGAACTCCAGGGTGTTTCAACCTCTGCCAACGACAATAGAACCTCCCGACCGAAAAACACTTAGAACGTCTCGCCGGTGAACAACTGGTTTGCAACATATGTTCTAAGTGTATGTCTAACAGTATAAACTGACAACCTAAACAACCTAAATATGCCTAAATGTTATTGAGCATTTGGGGAGACTCACACACACCGAAAAAAGGCGACTCGTACTTAATGTAGACTGATCAGTCAACCCCTACCAGAAATATCAAATGGTCTCAATGAGGTTGGCCACAGGTTTGTGTCGTCTCTTTGGAAGTGGCCAGCCCCGTAGAACCAGACCCTTCCGCTTTGCCACGCAAGGCGAGCCACGCAAGGGCAGCTGCTCTGGAAGTTCATCGGCTCCTGCAACCGCGAGCCACGCGAGGATGCGGAGCCGATTTCGGCCTTGCGGAGATGGAGACCAAGTGCCATGCAAAAAATCCTCGAGATCACCTCCGAGAGTTGCAGATATACCTTCCAGCACCTTCATGTCGGGGTCACCTGGCTGGAAGCCCCAGCCCACTACTAAGGGACCTCCAGACACGACACCCCTTCAAGGTCCAGGTTGATGTTTCCTTCTTTTTTTGGGTGGGTAACCCAATGTTCAAGTGATGTTTTCTGGAAGTTGGGAGTCGGTTGGCACATGTTAGCACTGCATGGAAGTGATGAGCTACTCTCGAAGAGTTTCATGGTTTGGTCAAGTTTCCTAGAGTCGATTTGCTCTTGGTCAAATAAGGTCGAACACAGTGGGGAATGCAAAAGCAGCATATAGGAACTTGCGCCACCAAGAATCGTGCAGGATGCAGACTCTATAGGCCCTAATCAACCAACATAATATATATATATATAGTGCTTGATATATAATTGGTTTGTGTTTTTTTGTCATTTGAGTCCATGTGATCTTTGGCCGGAAAGTCTTTTCAGCTTCACCCACCAACACGAAGTCAAATGCTCCCCCAACAAGCAATGTTCCATTCGTTGCTTGCAGCCTCGCACAACCCGGTTGACAACCTCCTTTTTTTGCTCCAAACCCTGTAGCAAGGGCATTGCTATAGTATAACAAGAAGCCACTATAGTAACAAGTGCATCGCTTCTTATTACTAGTGATGCCCACACGGCCCAGCCGTTTCTTTGCGGTCGCCTTCGTCGAGGATCTGCTCGGCGGTGGCCTTCTCCGAGCGGAGCACGGAGACGTTCAGGAAGAGCCTCGGAGCACCGGCGCGGCGCAGACTGGGGTGAGGTCGCGACGCGGCGCGACGCGGCGAAAGCGTGCGGACCCAAAGCAGCCACGGGTGGACCCAAACCCACCCGGGCGTTTTTTCCAATGCGGACGGACAAGCATGTGATCGATGAGGCCCTGCTGTGTGATCCTACAAGAGTCTTTGAACCGTGTCCTGCAAGAATGCCTTACAAGAGTGTCCTAAATTGCGCACCGCATCAGTGTTCTTTAAGAGGCCTAGAAGAGTGCCCCAAGGGTGTCTCAAGAGCGCCCCACATGTTCCCACAGTCTGCTACAAGAATGTCTCACAAGAGTGCCAAGAATGTCCTACAAGATTGTCCAGAAAAGTGTACCAAGAGTGACCTAGAAGAGTGTCCTACAAGAGTGTTCGACATGTGTGCGTGGCAGAAAGACTGTCCTTTCAGGAGAGTGTTGCACAACAGTCCAGTGTCGAACAAAAGTGCTGCACAAACATGTCCTACAAGAGTATCCTGGAAGAGTGTCACCCAAAATCCTGCAAGTGGGTTTCGGGTTCTTTTCCCAGATCGACTTTGGGATGCATCTAAAAACAAACATGTTTGTTGATATTTGATGCAATCATGGCAACAATTGGGGTGCAGAAAACTGATTCTGGTGTCACCCTACTTTCGTGATCACTGGGAATCATTCGACACCCAGAACGGATCTCAAGTCTCCCACAACCTCTTCCGGGCGGCTGCTCCATAGGGCCGATCCATTCCTGATGCGAGGCGATGCGCGTTTTGATGCACGCGTTGAACCGCCAGGCAAGCTTGCGGTGGTCCTCCAAAGTCTATATGATGTTAAATGCTTTTCCCACACAGTTGAGAGGTCGAAATGCAACGATGTAGATAGATTTGGCCTTTGAATGCGTTGCTGCATTATGCCTCATAGTTCATATTTAATGTCCCTTTAGTGAAATCTGTAAGAATTTCACGCTTGGGAGCGGATTTCAAGTCTGAAGCGTCTTCTTGTGGTTTTCGCATGTTTTCGCAACACCCAGCTCTGTACAGCAAGGTTCCCCGCAAGGGATCAGGACCCCATCAGGACAACGAGAAGACTTTTGGCAGTTCAAACTGATCTAAGGGGACTGATGTTTTGGGGGTAGCAGACTAATAAAAGCATATTATGAAAGCAATGCTGTTGCATTGATGTGATTCCATCATTGGACTGGATACTGTTGAACGGTTGGAGATTATAACAACATCTTAGGATAGGGGCGGCCATCCCTCACCCATCTCAGACCTCCATGGTTCGTGATTTCCGAAGAACTCAGACCTCCATGTCCCACTCTTTCGTCACCCAGTTGCGATCTTCTGGGTGCGTAGCTGTCGTACAGGGCGGATCAAACGGCCAGGAGCCAAGAAGATGAAGAGACCGGTGAAGAGTTTTCCTGAGTTCCCAGGATCCCCCAAGCCGTGGCCATGGAAAATCGGACCAACTGTCCACTCCTACCCGTTCTTGTTGAGTGGGGTATTCCCTGCCCGCGTACTTAGCAAGATTCAGTGCACTTGAAAACAACACCCTGTCCACTACTTGCACTGGAACCTGAGATTCCAGCTCAACTTCCGGATCTCCCATATCATTTGGATACGGATCCGGGCTAGCACTCTGTGGCTCAGTTCTTGAACTCCTCTCCGACATATCCTGCTAACGTGTCCCACCACAGACTCATAAGCTTTGTAACGGTAGACTAGTGGACTCATTGGACAGGAACAAGACGTGTATAGTATTGGACGGGTAAACGTATATTTGACGGGAATTTCCAGGTAGAACAAAATCGTCACCCGGGGCTTTTCTTCTAGAAGCCCTGCTGGTTTGAGAAGATCTAAATCCCTTGAGGGAGCAGCAGGTGCAATTCCTCTAGGACTCTAGGATTGACACACCCTTTGACCCGCGCAGGTATCTCACTACCTCTGACATGGCCGCATGTTCCCATTTGTCACCGTATGACAGGCTTTGAAAGTGGGAAGATGCAACGCAATACAGCCAACATGGCTACAATCCGTGCATGTCCAATGACTTTTGTGCTTTTATTTTTTTCTGAAAAACATGTAGTACACAGGAATTTGTGAAGCACAATTATTTGATAGTTTGAGGTTGCAGGGATTCACGTAATCCTCCGATTTTTTCAGGTCCACGTTCAGGTGAGGAGCTCTCCTCATAGTATGAAGACCCTGAAAACAATGGACAACATGAGACAATGACAAACTGGGTGATGAGGGTGATGTCCAGATTCCGAATGTCCAACGGATTTACAAACTTGGTGTCGCAGTAAGCTCCGACAACACCCCTGCCTGAAGCAACTTGTGTTGCTCCATGAAAGTTACACGATGTCATGTATATGACATCACTGAAGGTTCAAGATGTTCAACATACAGTTAACAAAAAAACTGTATTATAGTATAATATATACTACCCTACACCTCCATGTACCTCCTCAGAAGGTATTTGGACCCTCCTGACACCCGCCCCCAAACACCTTCTCAGAAGGTACGACTGGAGGCCTATATAGGGCTATATATACACCGTAGATCCATTTAAGTGTCAACATTATATAGATCCACCGCCCACCGCCCAGCTCGCTGCGTCGCCGCATCGAACACAGCCGAGCGTCCCCAGCCGCGGGTCACCAAGACGATCTCCGCCGTGCTGGGAATCCCTGGAGGCCATCGCTACTAGTAGGGTGGAGGCCATCGCTTCTATTAGCCTCCCCGAAAAGGCTTAACTCCAGACACTCCATGACACTCCATATATAATTACATTGACCCCCACACACTCACTCGCGAACTGTCCAACGGTCCGCCCCTCTAAGCCCTTCCACAAAGTGGGGTGCTAGAAGGTAAACAAGTATGTACACATCGAAAATATCCTCGTGAGAAGAAAAGCTCACCTATGTACAAACACACAGGAGACCAAAATCACTCACTGTGAATTACTAATTAAGAAATTGACAGGCCACTCAGGTTTCGTACGAAATATGCTCAAGCGATTGGTGATTACGTATGCATTTCTTGATTCTCTGATACAAACCACTGCGAAACTTAAATGGAATATCTGCAAATGGAGACTGCATAATTTCATCCTTATGCACCAATGGCATTGGCAAGCGAACGTGGTGTGGATAGCTTTGCGCAGGTAAGGACGAATAGTCGCGCAATACTGAGAGCAATTTCTCTGCATTAGGAAGAACTGGACGTTTTGCAATCCCCCCAACAAGACTCTTATGAAAGCCAAGGCGAACAAGTGAGGAAGCCCCAGATTTTTTATATTTGGGTATCAAGGGCATAGGCAAAGTGTTGTCCAAATATCTTACAACAGCTCTGAGCGTGTTAGCTCGATTCCACAGACTTTTAGCGTCATCTTTTTGAATGTCAACTTCTGGCGAATTAAACGCATAGGGAGTGGGGAGGCGGTCTTTTTTGCTATAAATCCAAACCGGAAGAGCTACCCCAGTGTACAACATGAATCCAATAGCAAGCTCATACCACGTAATTCCCCAGTCGCCCTCTAGCGCAGGAAGGTCTGGTGGATGCCAATGAATTTCCCTGAAAAAGGACCATACCAAAAAGGCAGTGGACGCTCCAGCAGGGCACGCTTGGGCAACCACCTGGACTAATGGACAATCAAACTTCCAACAAGCATTTCCTAATTTCCAGTTTTGCAAATGTTGCTGGTATTGAGAGACAGCATCCAAGGTATTATGCGCATGGTTTGCTGCCTCTTCCCGCTCTTTTTCAATTTTCAGCTGACTGTGCAACGCATTCAGATCTGCCAAATACGCGTATATATAAGAAAGTGCTTTTTGTTGTTTTTCACTATGTTCGAAAATCGCATCTGCGGCAAGCAGAAGTGGCTCAAGGTCTCGTTTGTTAACCATCTTGGCGGTCTCATCGGCCACCGTATTACCTAAGATGGTATAAAGGTCGGCAACACCAGAAGCATCCTCTAATTGTCGATGAGATTTAACCTTAAAGACTTGGTGCAGTTTAGGATTCCACTGTTGTTGCAAAATTGAGACTAAGTCTGCATGTGCCATCTGAAAGAGCTTGAGAGACAATGTACCATCAGAGATAGCCTCTAGAATTTTTTGAACAAAACTAGAGTCTGTATAAATGGAAAGAAATTCATCTGGCAGGTTACGGGCGAAGTGATTGACTAACCAACTAACAGACTCCAGTTCACCCCGATTAATGGATTGCAAACCACATGTATGCGAGGTTTGTAGACAACAAAATGATCAAGCGATGGACTAACTGGATCATGATTAATTTGTTGCACAATGGCCCAAGCCGCCCGACAACAGTTTTGGTTGCGGGGACGGTCACATGTACCATCCGTAAAGAAAACATAATGATCTGTTGGACGGATATCGGGCTCATCCAGAAATGGGCCAACTCGGCACCATTTAAGTCGGTTATAGACTATTTGTTGAGAGTGAGTTGTAGCCAAGGGAAAATACAACAAATTTGAATATGTCGTGAGCAATTGCACTGCCTCAGGATGCGATTGTCGGACATGTTCGAATGAAGGACAATGCAATTGACGGTGCGAGTGCGTGTCTTGTTGGCCAGAAAATTCACACTCATGTGATTGACTATTATCCCAAATTGCCTTAACAGCCCCTGTTTGATAACCACCAGTAAGGTCCAACGCAATCAAACGGAGTGTATGATCTGAAAGCTTCCGAAGAACTTTATGCTGGACATAGGCATCAAAAGGAAGCGGAGTTACTCCTTTACGGTGGGAAATTTGCGTGTGAAGAAATGTGGACCATGCCATACGGAGTTGCACGCGGATTTCACGTGTAGACTGCACTTTTACTTGATGACCCCTCGGCATTTCTACGATTCCATCTGGTTTTGGGACACAAGAGACCCTTTTTAGGTACCCCGATAGTGCTCCACAGGGGACACAGAGGATGTAAGGACTCGGTCCCACATGTCATTTGCAAGAGCAGGATGGTACTGGAATAATCTGCGGAGGCTACGCAAGGCTGTGGAAATGACAAAGAGTAGTGGATCGTCAACTTTAGGTGACAGGATATGCAAGGCCAAGAAGGACGAGGCGAATTTATGGTGCCCTACAAGGGCCTCCGTGGCTTGTCTTCTAAGTCTGGTGAAATGAGCTTCGCCTATCAATTGGCTCTCGGCCCCATAGAAAGCTAACGGCCAAACTGCAGTTTGGATTTTACTTGCTTTGTCATGGACGGAAATATGGTGTTTACTTAACCTCATAAGACGTCTACCAGCCCCTTTCATGCGTTCTTTGAAACAGCCTAACGTGATCTTACGTGTATATTGCATCATACATCCGAGATCTTTAGACGCTTGTTTCACTTCTATCACAGTCTGCTGGTCTGGAAAAAGACACTCCGTTTGCTTCCAAAAGAGTCGCATTTCTTTCGACATTCCCCATCCCCATGACTTTTTTAGATCCACTTTCATTTGCAGGGCTTGTGCAAAATTAAGTGTACTAGTGAATGCGCGAAAAAGGGATCTCTGCGAATTGGACATAAATGTCCAGTTATCAGCGTATGTGAAGGGGGTAACTCGACACAATGACATTCGATGAAAGTACACTGCTGCAATGGCCAGCATGGCACACACCGATAAAGCATCACCTTCCGGAGCTCCCGTAGTGGAAGGCACAGGCTTACTACAAAACCCTTTGATCTGGAGAGTACGTTCCATATGGTTTAGCGACCGGATCCAGAAGCCAATGATGCTTAAGGGGACACCCATATGCACCAAGAGACGTTTTGCCATCTGACGTGGTATCAGGTTGAAAGCCTTTACTAGGTCCAGGGTGAAGCCGCCTTGGGGGATATTCGAATTATGTGCTTGCTCCAGAAGGAATTGCTGTTGGATTGTAATATCCTTAACTGACCTGAATGGCAACCCCCCCGCAATCTTTGGGTCCCAAGTCTTTCCCCACGCCGCAAGGCATTGGTCAGCAATAAGTTTAGACGAAAGTCTCGGGATGTATCCAAGGATTGTGATGGGTCGCCCATCTGAAAAGGAATTGGGATGGGCAGTCTTGGCAAGCAAAATAACCCTGGCTAGCATCTGAGATTTATCATAGGCCAGGGGCCACACTTCTGTAAATAAGGCTGCAAGATCAACAATGGCCGAAAAGGGAAGCAATTTGAGTTCTTGTGCCCTCCAGCCATCGGCCCCTGGTGCCTTGTATGATTTCATCTTATCGATAGTTTCCTTTATAAAATGTGGATTATCGCAAGAAACTCGAATTGGCGGCTGAGTTGGAATATTAGTTAGAATTTCTTCTAATGCATCTGTCCATTCCGACTCATCACGTGCGGCAGTCTCTGTCTCACGCCCCCACATTGGCATCCAATAGTTAAAGAAATGTTTAGATAGTTGGTCAATATCTTCCGAGTACTGTGCCTGTTGAAGTTGACCTCTGGTCGGAATATCAGTGGCCGTTGTGGTTATCTGAAGTAATCGACCTTCTTGTATCTGAATTTGGATCTCAATTTGCGCAAAAAGAGCCTTGCCAGGTCGAAATACAACGTCGTCTGTTAACAAAAGCCGTGTTCTACCTTTAGACACTCGAATTCGTTTGGCTTCAGAGATTACCGCGCACGGAAGACCAGGAATAAGTTTTTGTTCGGGATCTCTTAGTGACTGAAAGATTAGTGATCCGTTTTTGTCTTTTTGATCAAGTGATATCTGATGCTTTCGTGATAATCTACGCATTTTTTCCTCTTGACGAACCGTGATGTTTGCATCATATTTCGTGATTTGAACGAACATGTCCAAGTAGGACAAGTCAGGGACACAACTTGGCATAGCCAACACATGCTCAAAGCTAAGAGCCCATTTTTCCCAGGATCGGCCGTAACCTTGGGCATGACGAATGCGAGTCCATTCTTGCTGGAGGTGGTAGCGAGTGGAATCAGGAATTTCTTTCCATGTGTGATACACTGACAAGTTCCGGTGTAGCTGTCGATATAATGATGTTAAACGTCGTGTTTGTCTGATCTTTAAACATGATTTCAAAGAGGAAGGCTCACCCATAGGGTTGTAATCTCCAGATGGATCATGCGAAACCGACCGCGGGGGTGTTGGCTGAACAAACTTTGGGGTCTTACACCTGCCCCAAAACTTAGGAGGGAGATGTTTCTGAGGGTAGCGCATAGGATCTGTAGAGTGCATGATCTGAAGGGTAGAATTAACTGCTTGTTCCACCGTTCTAGACCACAACTCAAACTTACGCGCAGGAGTAGCAGTGGAAGTGGTGTGCGAATGCAATTGATTTCGCAACGCATGATCGCAATATTGTTTATGAAGAATCGTAGAATCTAACGGGAAGACTGACCAGTCTTCTGGCATAAACAGTTGCAAAGCATCGTGCCTGTTTTGGGAGATAGAGAATTTTACGTAAATTGGAGAGTGATCTGCGAAAATATGTTCCGGTCCAACCCACATATCAACAACACACTTTGCCAGCAATGGGTGGAATATGAATGAGTCAAACTTAGTAGCATTACGACAAGTCGGCGGCAATGTCTTTCCAAGGTTATTTTCAGCGAATTGAAAGCCTTCAACACAGTTAAGGTGTTCAAATGCCAACCATGCAGTTAAATTCTGAATACGTTGGTTGAAGTCACCTGCCACGATGAAGGGCATCCCAGACTTAGCGAGGAAGTCATAGACCATGGTAAGGAGTGTATTATTTTTAACCTGAGCCTCTGTGGTACGGCCAGGGAAAAAGTACACACAGACAAAGATGACTTCAATATCCCCCAGGGTACAGACACACGAATTAAATCGACAGGAATGCCAAAGAACATCAGTCTCTCCAATGCGGTGGGCACGACTGGGAAGGCGACACATAATAGCTGTACCACATGCTTCTCCTCTTCTAGATAGACCATGATGGACAGCAGATAAGTTTTTAACTTTGTCATCCACCGGACATCCCCACCAGATCCTATAGGGGGAGAAACGGATAGAATTAGCAAATTCCTGTTGTATAACTGGAGTCGCCGACGTTTCCGAAAGTGCAATCACATCGGCATCCAGAGCCAAAATCACGTCCTTTTTGCTCGTGACTGCTGTCGGGTTGATGTGACAAATTGTCAACTGGCTAGAGGGACCTGGATTTGACGCCTCACCTACACGTGTCGCTTTTAACCGATCATACTCCATCTGTCTTGCAGGTATAATTATGTTTCGACTCACAAATAAACACAAAACAAATGGCATCACATTGTCCCTCAGCCATTGAGGATAAACGAATTTGCCTTGGATCCGATCTTGATGACCCCGCCAAAAGCCATTTCGAATCCGACGAAGGGTAAGCGCACATTGGTTGGTGAAAAGTCTCTGACAGGTCTTGCAAAATGAACAAACATTTGAATGGCAATTACACATCTCATGTCGCCAACGTGCTTCCTTCTTTCTGTGAAACCAAAAGTAGTGAAGAGCTCGGAAATTGGTGGGACTATCTACATGGGCTCATCTGGCTCGGACTTTGCAGGACTTTCCAGCATTGGGCGCTTGGACGAGCCCTTGGCTTGACTTAGCACGAATCCCTGCAGCTTCAAAATTGAAGCGTTCATGGATTCGCTAATTTTGGTCTCAGTCTTCGCAAGGGTCGATTCTAAAGTTGTTTGGTACTTAGTCTCCATACCTTGCAGATCATTGCGAACCTCTTCTTTGAAAGCCTTTACATCCTTGGTAATCGATGCTTTCCACTTGGTGTCATTCTCATCTTTCTGGGCGAAGCGATCCTCTAGGCTTTTGAGCTTATCGCGAATCGAAACAATTTCTGCTTGCTGCTTAGACGAGGCAAAGGATCCATGAGAAGGCGCAGTGTATCCACTTTTATCTGCCGAGGATGAGGAGGCTGTGCTTGCATTCGAAGACGGCAACCACTTGGCCCAAGGATCGTCCACTTGCAAAATATCTTCGTCAAAAAGGTCAGAATTGGTCCCACCTCGGGGTTGCTTTTGCTGACCCGCGACAACTGTTGGCCTTGATCGATCAAGCCAAGATTGGATTGGCACTAGAAGAATTGAATTCTGACCCCACGTATAAAAGGCACGCTCTTGGCGAGCCACAGTTGAGATCATCCACGTCGATGGATTGAGTAGCCGCACAGGTTTTCCATTGATATTCTGAGTGGCCAGCCATTTTCGGACATTGTCGCTTGTTGCACCTGTAGGCACCGGTGAGATTTTGGCGAGATAGTGGGTTACCACTACCGCCGGAATTGGCTTTCCAGAGTGCATCGTGGCAAAAGCTTCTGCAAAATGATCAGCATGGACACGGATTCCCCAATGGGTCGCCTTTCCGGTCGATCGTGCGAGCCCCAAGTGTTTTGGGATTGTTTCTGTCATTGATTTCACCTGCAACCAAGTAGCGTCTGGATGCCGATCACCGCATATTGCTCGTCAGCCCGGTTGAGGGTTTCGGAATTGGGGGTGACATATGCACCCTCCATCCCGCTTCTGGCCAGAATCAAATTCAATGCCGACATGCGAATCCGTGTATGATACTGAAATGAGATTGCAAATTCTGCTTCACAAGCTCTGTCGAGGTCGCGAAAAACACGCCCCCAAGGGGGTGTTGCATAATGCTCTGATGGTGTGATGGATAAAAGTTGTGCTGCAATCTTTGCTGGCGACTTCACAAGCTGATCCCAGGTGTCAATGGAGACCTCTGATTTCCAAACCGTGACAGCTGCTAAACATGATGCCTCCACATGCACGTCAGATTCACTTTTGGACGCCAAGCAAATTAAGTTAGTGCCAATCTGGTGCAAACATCCTCTGAGGACAACCTTAGCTTTAGAATTATCTTCTGCAGGAATTTGAATTGGACAACATTTAGACCCTTGAATGTTGCATGAATGGCCAAGCACGCAGAGGGCAAGGCCCTTTGGCTTCAATTTGACGGATGTAAGGGCTGAAGATCCAACTCATTTTGTTGTTCACATACCGTCGCATCACAAATCCAATATCGAAAGCTGGCCTCAGCTTCCAAACTGGCCACGCGCGCTTCCAAGTGCGGGATCTGCTCCATGGACATACATGGAGTGTTTGGGTAAGGTTATCCACTTCGGGCAGGGCGTGTTCTGACGAGCGAAGGCGAGGGCCCGGCGCGGATGGCCCGGCGCGGAAAACCGCACCAAACCGGACTTTGACCTCCCAGGGATCGGTTCATTCGTCGGATCAACCAGGGTTCGAATGCTTTTTGACCCACAGCCACCTGTGTCTCGAATGCTTAGCTTGGTTAATTGAGCTTGCTACGGCGCCTGCCAGTCAGGCTGAGGCTCAAGCGAAGTTGCTTTGGCGCGATCGACATGTTTTTGTTGTCCCTGAGCTTGTTGGCGGATCAAATGGTTTCAGGGGCTAGGGGTCATCGAACGAGGTAAACGAGTGAAGAGAAAGCCTCTTGAAGATAGGAAGAACTTGTGACGCAAAGGACAGGCAACAAACAAAGGTCGATCTGCCCATACGAAATACACTCCCTGAAACAAGCATGGAAGTGGAACATAGGGAAGACATGGGAAGACCATGTTCCTCAACGAGGCTACATTGTCAGCTTCCATGATTGTTGGAGGGAGGGTAGGCCTCCATACACGATCCACACAAAACTTCAATGCAGACTATTGCAAATACCTCTGAATTCTATGTAAAAGTACAATATAGTAAAAGCAAATTTTGCATCGGGGAGGGGAGGGTATTCAATTAAGTATGTATAGACTGATACCGACACCCAATACTGCGTCTATCGATTAAACAAGTTTGCCATCGTTTGGCTCATCTCACAGGTGAAAACATACAACCATGTTCGTTTGCTGGTGTCCGAAGTGTCCACTGAAGAAACTTCTGCCAAGGTGCCTTGCTTTTCCTTGGCAAGGCGAAGCTTGGGCTTTGGTGCTGTTTGTTGCGCTCAAGACTTGCTCTAAATGTCAACAAAGAAAGGACGTTTCCATGCAGAATGCTACGGGCTCTTACCTGCAAAAGATTTCACCTCACATACCGCAAAGGGGTCGGACGGTCCTTCCATTACATTTGGGGTCCTGCTTTCAACGTGAACAAAGCGCACTCTTCGGGAGTGCGACTTCTCCACAGGCTCCCAAAATACGCCCCTGCGGATCCAGGCAAACCACTATAGCCTATAGCTGGTCACTCAGCGGTTCAGACTAAAACCCGACCAAACAAAGGCCTCTGCTTCACCACTCGTGAACCGGGTCAAGATCCCGACGTGTCGAGTCCGTCCGCTTCCTTCTGCGTCTGCATCGGAGCATCTTCGATCTTCATCGCTCGCAGCTTCTCGGCTGCGAAGTGAAGCCGTGTCCTGCAACCAGTCGTGTTCGCCGCAGGGTTCGCCGTGCATGTCCGTGGGAATGGGAATGGGGGCGCATCGTCGTGTGAAAAGCATCTTTTAAATAGAAACATAGAATAAACAAACAAGCACATGTTGACTCAATTGATCCATGTGGCGCCTTGCATTCTCACTATGAAGCTGATCTATGCCATTTCTTCAGGGTTTCCTTGCGTCACGGACTGAACGCTCTTCGTGTCTTTTGGACCTCCAAGCCACTCCTAACGCGCTGTTCTTCCTGTTTCTTCTCCAGCTTTGCTGCTGAGGAAGCTGGAAGGAAAACGAATCGAACTCGATCTTTGAAGTATACGGCTGTACTGAGTAATCTCTTGAACAACCATTGGTCTTTAGATATGAGAACATGTGAGAAAACCTCTGACCAAACAAAGAACTCTACTTATGGAAGTGACTCCAAATGGGTGTGTCGAGCAACATGGTACCCCAACCAGGGCCTATGTTGCACTTCCATGTTAGTGGGTCAGAGTGCAAGCCAAGTTTTACCGCATATATGCAGCGCAGTAATGGAAGCGTAAACATCATGTACAAATGGCATGACCTTGACAGGGGTCCCCTCCAAATTGAGGCTCCTAACTACCTTAATAATCCTCCCGTGGATCGAGAGTAGGCACAATCCCCAAAGGGAGTTTTGTACGGGGCCCACATCAACAAGACATCTTGGGGTCCCAGTGCCATCTACCTGGACCCTCTGTATCCGTACCCTGTTCCGAGCCATGCACGGAAAATGACTCCAGGTACTCTGAAACCACTCCCTACAAGTCCACTTCGACCTCATTTTATTGGAGCTGGTCATAGAAAAACCATCGTGCGGGAGGTCCCTGAGGCCCCAGGTGACCTGGGTCAGACCGGTCAGAACTGGACGGACGCAAACCCTCCCATCCGTCGCCCCGGACGGGTCCGTTCCATGAAGGCGACCGGTCGCCCGTCGACCATGACCCAGGCATGGCGCGTGCGGGTCTCGGGCGGAGCGACGCCCTCTTTCCAGAGCTGCGCGCCCAGGGTGCAAAGCACCTGCCAAGGGGCGGGCGAAGGTGGGTTTGGGTGTCAAACAGGTGTCAGCTGGTTGGAAGATGTTGGAAGTATGATAAATTAGGCTGGTATGGAAGTGCTAAAGCTTCAGCTCATCGACCCCCACGGAAAAGTATCAGAAGGGTGATGTAGTGGTGAGGGGCCTGTTGCTATCGCATGCCGATCATGCCAAACAACCTGTTGCTATCGCATGCGCAGAATGGCTGGCATGCACGAGTTTGGTGCGCTGACCTGGCCTCAACGACTGCGTGGACGTCTTCTTCCTGCAGTGGCAACACCACCTGCCAGCGCAAGGCGAAGCAACAGTGGAGTCTTTCACACGAGCTCAGCCTCCCACGATAAAGGAAACACACCTTTGGCTAAGCCTGGCTGAGTGTGCACCAGGAGGAAGCGGCGCAGGAAAGAAAGAAAGGTCGATTGGGTCGGATTCCCACATATCCAACAGTTGAAGGACTGCCCCTTTGGCCCAGCTTCCACATTTCTGCTCACAGGTTGAGGTCTTGAGAGATTTTCCTAAAAGCCCCAAGATTGCCCCTGATCTAGACCTAGACCTCCCCCAAGAATGAATAGCATCCACTCAAAACCTTGGGACATCTTGGGATTGTCATATTGACAGAACATGCAATATGGATATGTTTGTGCATCAAGAACATACAGTGGGAAGATTGCATCTCTACAAGTCTACAACTCAGGACCATATTTCCCTGCATGAATCCTCCAAAGTACTCCAGAAGTGGGAACGGTTTATATGCTAAGTTTAACATACACCAGGACCTTCAAAGTGACATTTGCAAATCTCAGAATGAGGTCACTTAAGACCCTAAAGAGGCCAAACAAAAACAGAGACTCCAGAGAGGTCACGAACGGCTCAGGTCCTGGCAAGTGAACAGCACGGTATGTGTTCTAATTCTTTTTCTACCTGGAGGGCCGTACAGTATGTTCCATGCCACCAAGAGAGGTCTATTTACTCCCCGAGCTTCATCCACCCATCTGCCCAGGCGCGGGTTTACAGCTGTGTGCCAGGTGGTTCAACAGCCCACAAGGCGAGCCGTCCGGTGTGTGCACTGGGCATAAGAACCCCCATGTCTCTGGCAGAAGCTTTCGCACTGTGGTTGTCTTCCTCAGTCCGAGGGCGAAGCTGGGCGAAGTGGATATCGATCGACTGAAAAAGACAGGATGTTTGTTGCACCGTGTTGCACCTAGCAAAGAACATAAACCACTAGTAAACACTACAAGAACCGGTAACTACTCCGGTGGATTGGTCGAACATGATTGAACTCAACAGATCCAAACAGCACAGCGCTATGCTGCACTGTGCGAACTCAGAACTCACTCAAGTGGTTTCTTCCAAACCCGACGGTGCTGCGGAAGGAATTCAACAGAAAGAACCCCGTCATCTTGGTGGGTTGAGCGAGGATTCAACAAGCTCGCTACTCATGGAGTAGCCAAGCTGGGATAGAAAAGAAACGCCAAGTTTGCACGGCATACATAAATTTACCTTACGCCAAACGCTCCAAACAGCCCTTGCTCCCACTAGTCAGTATGGGATTCAAGACCCAACCCGAGGCTAGGCAAGTCGGCGGGTCGATGAGTGCGTCACTCGCAGTGATATCACAGGGGTCCTTTGCCACCAATTCACCAGGCAGGACCTGAGCCGGACCTCGTGACCGACTGAGATCGACCCGACAGAGGCCACGACAGACAAAGACCTCCAGGCCACGAGGTCACGAGGCCACGAACGGCTCAGGCTCAGGTCCCGGTGTTGTGCATGGTTTTTTGTGTTTTTCCCACAAAAAGGCTGCGACTTGACAGGGGGCCGGATGCATTACGAAAAGTCGGGAGCGGCTACACTGAGTCCAAGAAGGGCGCCCAGCTCCTTGAAAACGTTCATTCAAAACAAGAAGAGTGGTCACATATAGCACCCTCGCAACCACCTCTTGCAACATCTATGTTGGCATCTTGTCTAATGTCTGTTCGAACCTGCCAATGCTGATACAGTCTCCAAAAAAAGTCAGGAATCACTATATCACAAACTCCATTCCAAGGCCAACCCAATTAGTGTGGATCCCATCCTCAGTGATTGGTCGACTCATCCCCGTGCCCACCAACCTGGATGGATGGAGTGATCCATTGACCTGGATTGACCCGGAATGGTCTCCTGGTGCCATCGAGAGTAGTGCGCCAGGACATCCAAACCCAGCTTCCTCAGTAATTAGACATGACCTTTATGCCATCGGACTCCTCACTCAGTGACCTTTTTGTAGGACAAACAGGTCATATAGACCTGTGAAGCCCAGGTCTAAGGAGAGGCCCACCAAACCGGTCCACCAACGGTGGGTCACCCTTCTTCCATGTGCGTCACCTCCCTGTCATGGCCAGACCACATTTCCGAGAAGTACTGCCCACGATGCACGGCGGCAAAGTGTGAGCTATAGCGCGCCTGTCTCAGGTGCGGTCGTCCTTTTCGGGGAGACAAATTTGGACAAATCCGGGCCAGGTACCATATGTTCCCTATAGGTTTAAAGTTAAAGACCTCATTTTACTGGAGTTGGTCATATATAAAAACACTCAATATTGAGATTAAGGACCAGGTTTTACTGGGTCTTTGTTTTACCAGGCTAGAGGAAAAGGTCACTTTGAATAACCAGGGGGGCCAGGTTTCCTGTATCCGACATGGTTGTACACTGGGGGTCTCCCCTCTATATGTTTGATCGTTCGACTTTCAACCAATCAATGGCTAAAGGCCATGTACAGCCAAAATTCATGTAACTGTGGCCCACAAGCAACATTTGGTGACTTGGTTCGTGTACATGTCGCTGGAGTCTCAGCTCAGCAGAAAATGGGTCCGAAGTACCGTAATGTCACTACCTGTGTCTTGTAATGGTCATGTCCCATTCTCTAAAGCATTCTAAAGCACTTAAGATTTGGAGGGTCCAGGTATATGTCTACCATTTTGTAACCTGCACACAGACCACCGGACTCGTCTATGCATGACTCACTTCCAGGCGTGCGTAGACACCGACCGCCGACCTATACGAACAGATCCCTGGACAACATCTTCAGCCTCTTCCAACCTGAGCTCTACACTCCCAACGACCGGACTTTAACATCTACCACTTTGCCCTATACACGGCCTGGTTCAGCTTGTCGGCGACCACGGTGAAGCCCGAGACTTGCATCAGATCCAGACCGCTTCTGGAGGTCCTGAGAGCGCCAGGCCAGCGTGACTCGGCGTCGGGGCGACGGCGTTCCCGGCCCGAAGGACGTGTGGGTTGCCGTCCCATCCGCCGACTTGAAGGGCTGTTTGTGACGACAGAAACCCCTTGAAAAAGCAGGGGGCCAGGTACCTTCTATCTGACATGGTTGTAGACTTGGGGGTATCCCCTGCAGGAGTTGGAGCCAACTTTAAACAACTGTTTACACTAAGTGATCGGTTCATTTGGATTGACCAGGGCGTTGCTAGTCCTCATACCCAACTGAAACAAAATCCCAGGATCGCCCAGGATTCTCCAAGAAAGTCATGGGAATCTCACTCTACACGCAACCAGGGAAACTTCCCCATACAGGTCAGTTGGATCTCAAGAGCGAACATGTCTTCAGGAGCAGGTTTGGATGGTCAACGTGGATGTGATTGAGGAGCCGGGAAGAAGTAAAACACCTTTCCCAGAAGGGGTTGCACGATGTTGCACGTGTCTCACGGAACGGAGAAAGCTTTGAGAAAGCATCACAAAAAGCATCTGTCATTCGGTTTGATCTCTGAGGCTCTGTTGGAATGGGATGAACAAGACCCCAAGTCAGCTCTCTTTACAGGTCGAAAGCCTTTTCAGGAAGACTCTGATTTAGATACGGGCTCCTTTGGGGTTGTTTTGGTCTTTGGAACCTGTACATGCTATGAGCAGTTGTAGCTGGATCCACTGGCTTTGGGAAACCTCCCAATCTTTTGTACAGAACATCGCCTTCGCATGCAGACGCCCTACTGGGGGGCGGGCTGCCGACGAAAACCGACCAACTCAATTCATCCAAGCTGCACATTGCCCGTCGACAAAAAGTTTTCAACGCGCTTTTGCACCTCCATGCAGCTTTTGATTGCCTTCCTTAGACCACCCGTGCGGCTTCCACCACCAATCTGAGAGTCTACGTAATATCCCAAACACTCCATGATACTCCATGTATGGAATATTCACATACATTCGGGTCATTGGTGATTTCAGGGGTGCATTATAGATCACACAATTTGCCAAGAGAAAGTGTGACCCACTCCGTACACCCCCAATAAAATCAGATAAGTCCAGGTAAAACCGAACCAAAAGCAGCCATGTTCCAGGTAAAACCGAACACACTCATCGGTCCGTCGGTCAAACTGAATCCTTCGTTGGAGCCGAGGCGCCGTAGTTGGCCATGATTATCAGCGCCCTGCCGGTCTGCCCAAGCCACGGAAAGCACCAGGGCTTTGGCTACATGGACTATGGGGATTGGTGGTGGGACGAAATACTATATAACTTATTTTAATTATTACATGCGTATCATGCGTCCACTCTCTTGATGTCACTTGAGGTAAAACTGATATAGTTGTAGGATTGAACCGACCCAGATGATGTGCCCCCCTTGAACCAAACCAACTTATTGACCTCAGCAGTGCCCCCGAACAACCCAACGATGACCCGATCGAAGAATCCGACACCAGACCCTATGTAGAAAGCAGGCTTTTTTGAATTGTCAGCGATTGGAGAGCGATGACATCCGATTCCATGGACATCCAAAGGCATGATGACATATATGGATCCTCTCCACTGTGTAAGCTTCACGAACTAGAAAAGAAAGACTCCGCTAACATCCACTAACTCAAACAGCTTACCTTGGATTTACTTAAGGAACCTTGGTCCTAAAACTCCTCAGTGGAGGTCCGCACCTTGATGGAGTCGTGGAGAGTCTTGGCCGCAGTGCTTTTTGCGCCCTCTCTCTCCTCAGCGACCCAGCACGATGACCGGCGAGCACGTCTTCCAGCGAGGAGAGGGAGCAGTCCGAGCGCTTTGGTCCACGCCTTTGGTGAAGCTGTTTGGAACATCCTGATGCAAGGCCCAATTCTTGGGGGCCTGTCATGCGTATAGCTTTCTGTTCTTTTTTCGGGTCGGGCGTATTCAGGGCGTCCAGCAGAAGTCCAGGTGCCGGCTGCTTGTTGTGAGATCTGCAGGATCTCGGCCAAACCAAATAGAACAGCTGCAGCCTATGAAAGTGCTCCCTCGTGTCTTGGGCATCCAGGATGCTCGAATTGCCTCTATAGAGATTGACGGTGGACATACGAAGGACCACTCATCAGCCACTTGCTTGGCAGGCGGGCTACGCCCTAGTTCGGAAACCCACATGGAACCTGCCAACTGCGCCCGGTCTTTGTAGAAGGTCCATGCCATCAGGTTCCATGTGGGTCTCGGAACCCGGGTGTAGTTCCCTAGACCTCCAAGACTCCAAGTACCTTCGTTTCGGTTCGGTGGGACTGGGGTGGGTGCCAGTTTCGGGTCCAGTCATACCGAACCTGAGGAGGAATGCGACGAAGTCGGTGTAGGGGTTGATCCAAGCCAATGAGCACGTCCATCCACATGGTCCACAGGATCCGCGGAGTCGGCGGAGTCCCCGGAGCGCTTGGATACGATACGGAGCACAATGAAGGCCATACTCCAAGTGTGTTCAACTCCAATCACTCAATTCACCATTCACCGACTCGAACCTGTCTTCCCATACATGGAGCCGGCTCCGATCGATGTGAGCCGTCTAGTTCATTAGCCTTGCCTTCACATAAACTTTCCTGGAAATACTTGCATATGCAATAAAACTATAACCCTGCAGCATGCAAGTCCACTCAGACCCAGTCAATCTGGTCTTTTACATCCTGAAATCGTACGTGTTTGCATGACCAACTGAAGTCATATGAGGTCGAACTGACTTGTGCCATCATGTTTCCTGGTCTGAATAAACAAACAGAAACAGCAATCCCCACCCTTCACCGAACCAGGCATCCGTGACTTTGCGTATGTAGGCGCCAAGCCGCAACATGCTCACTTCCTCAGTCCGAGGTCGACCGAGGTGTGTCGTCGATCGTGGGGACATCCTCCGGTGAAAGCGTCGCCGAAGGTGTTGATCGTCACCTTACAAAGGCTCCGATTTGATGCGAAACAAATCCACAGCGCCTTCTCTCTTACGGTGCTAACAGTGGTGAACTGGTGGGTGGGTGAACTCGGGTGAACTAGAGCATGTGGCCTTGACCACATGCCGAGAAAGTCGAAGATGAAGCACGTGGGGCGCTTCACCGAGCACGTGGGGGGCTTTTGAGGTACGGACTTGGGCCTTCAGGGTGGACACATAGTACTGAAATGTACTGAACATTTGACACTGCTTTTCGCCATCCGTGCAGCATTTAGCCCTGAAGAGCCGCGAAAGGCTTGAGTGTCTTTTACTTAGTTGATAGTGGCAGTTTGCCAAAAACATCAAAGAGCTATGATACACTTGCCTTGGGTCGGGTTTTGGAACAAAAGGAGCAAAGAGGTCGATGTAGCCAAGCAAAACCCCAACAAAAAAGTGTGACATCTCTTTCTCGTGCCGGATTGCGCACAGGCCCAAAATGCCAAGCAGCCAAGGCCTCCTTCAAGACCATGCCATAGATCTGTCCTGTCGCGCTTGCGGAAGATCGTGGGGGGCCTTTCCAATGACACATTAAGCCAGTGAAGCCTAGGAATCCCATTCCGGCTAAAATGGTGGTCTGCGTCTATGGTAGATTCGTCTGAGCAAGCATGGGGGCTTTCTTCACCCACGAATTATGTAGGGGCAACCTTGGGCACCCTAATGACAAACAAACACAATTTCAACCCTGAGAGCAGTGGGGATTGGAGATTGACATCCAACTGTGATAAAACTGCAGAACCGCAAAAGCCTGCCACTGCTCAAGTGGATTTGCTACAATGCCGGGTCTACCAGGTGTGGCGGAACCAGCAGTAGTATGCAGTAGTCTGACTATCGCAGTGTTCCCTGGGTAGGGAGCCGAAAAACACCAAGCAAGTGGCCCGAACAACTCCTCCAGCTTCCGTGGGTAGGCTATACTACACCAAGCAAGTGGCCCGAAAAACTGATGAAGTGGGAGCCTGATCCCCCCACCGATTGACCATGCGCCAACAACGTCATCGCGACGTAATCCAACAACATCCGCGTGGTAGTCACCTCAACTCGCACTCAACCCCGGTCCTGGATGCAGAATTTCATGGCTACTCATGGTATCTTGATTGTCAGCCTCAATGTGGCCTGACATCTGCGAAAGCACCACGGCAACAAATGGCCTTTGTTCAACAAATACCAATTGAACTACACAAAGAACTGCAGCTAAATCCGGCGAAATCACGAGGACTGCAACCGCAGGACCACAACGGTACCGCAACCGCAACTGCAACAACAACATCAACAAAGCTCTCAAACACGACTGTATAGAAGCATCTGTAAGTCAAGCACTTCAAGGACCTCACCTTGAAATGAAATCAAATTCACTTTCAAATTGGCCCTATGGTGGACAAGAGTAGGGACCCACAAATCATGAAAAATTGTTTGGGGATCTTTTGCGTGAATGAAGGCTCCAACTATACCTCCTCCGAAGGTATGTGAATCTGATGATTGGGGACTCAAGTCTTGGGATGGGTGAGTTCCTTATTGATTTTTTACCTTACCACATGATCCTGAGTAGCTCAACTGAAGACAAACCTAAAACTGTGCATTCAATTTGGAGCGAACCATTGCCTCTTTTGTGGCAGTAGCTTAGGTTGCAGGATGTAGTATGTCATGTCCCATGTTTCAATGTAGGTCCGACATCCTCGACTGCTAAAAGTCAAAGGATCTTCAGACAGCAACAAACACATATATGATCATATATGCATAGACCCTACTATATCTGAAAAAAATCAGCTTAGTCTCAAAATGCAAATGCATGAGGTCAAAAGAAAACAACCCCAAAGAAACAAACAAAACACACAGGATCTCTTCGGCGTCTTTCCCAGAAACTGCACCCCCAAACTAGGTCGCAAGGGAAGGTGGCGGTAACCGCCCCCCATGTCGATCGCATGAAAACTCGTCGCGTCGCGTAGGGTCGGAGAAAAGGCCTTGAACCAATCCCATGAGCTTTTGGAACATCATACAAAGCCTCGTCTCGGATCAAAAAAAAAAAACAGGGAGCAGGAACGAGTTGATGTGCAGAGACTGAGATGAAGATCGAGATTTTGGACGATGTATTTTAAGAAGTTGAACCCAAACAATGGGTTTTGCACTGGTGTATGTTATTTCTTCCTAGAGGTCTTTAGTCATGTTCCCCATTTGAATCAAAACCAAAACAATCATAGAGGGTACACTAACTTCTCAAGAAGGATGCAATGGATCATTAAAAAGAAACAAACAACATAAATAAACTATCACCTTGATCAAAAGATAGGAAGTTTCCATGAAAAGAGAAGTGCCTTCACCAGGAACGATGCCACGAACTTGTATATGTCGTGAAACTGAGGCAAATCGACAGCCTCTGTTTCTGGGTGAACATCAGTCAGCATTCACCCTTTTCATGCACACACATTTGTGGGCGAACTATCACAGGCCAAAAGTAACTGTCCAGTTCGACCATTGTTATTTTTGGGTAACACTTTTACGTGCTGCAACATGACAAAAGACGGGCTTAGACTGACCTCATATGTAACCCCTAGTAGGCGGCAACCCCTAGTGGGGTGAATGATCCATATGTGATCTCTTTCAAGACTATCTGATTCCCTCAGTTTTCCTGGAACACTTATGGTTATATATAATAGCTTTCTACCACCTGTTCGTTTCCGGTGGGGAAATGAATTCCCAAAACAATTAGTAGGGGTATGTTGGACTGATTATCCGTAATTATCAATTTTTGCATACTTTTGCAGGTGTTGGCTGACTCTCGGATTTCATCCAGAGTATCACAACCCTTCATCACATACATCCAAACAATTCCATCATGTATATAGATTGCTGTCAACCCTCCCCGACAATAGGCACACAAAGTAATTTCGCTCTCCCAAACCACCAGTCCAGGGAGCGGTTGCCCTACGCGCGCGCGCTTTCGGGCGGGTCAAAACCGACATTGATCCAACACCCAAAGATCCAACGGTTGTGTTTCTCAATTGTTAGTCGTTCTTTTTCACGTTTTTTGAACACCAACTGTGGTCCCACGGGGGCCCACAGTTGTAGGGATCCATGTGGATTGGAGATGCGAAAGGGATGTCCAGGTTGCAGGAACATTGGGCATGTCTCGCTGCGGAGGTCCAAGGGCAACTACGATCTGGCCGGAGGATGCTTGGATCCACAAGGGCCAAAAACACTTGCTCCTACCTGTCGCCCATAGAACCTGAGTATACGTATACATAAATGCACACCAAAACTAGAAACTGAGACAACCTCACTTGAGTGCACAACGCAATACAATACACTCTCTAAAGTCATCATGGAGGTGGATGGACGGCATTCCCCGAATACCAACCATTTTCAGAACAATGGTCAATTGGGTTTTATCACCAACTGACCAGTAGAAGGTTTTTGAAAACTAGACCTGTTTGATCATTTTTACATGCGCATGAAAGTTGTCGCCTAAATCGGCTGCAGCACAGAACAACTTCCCGTTTCCCACCTCAGAGAGAAAACTGCTGAGCGACGTGATGAGCTTCTGGGATTCGTCTGCGGTGTGCACCAGGAAGAAGCGATCACACATGTAGCCTCCAATCCTCAATCATGCCAGGGGCAACTGCCGCGCAGTAAGAAGAGCTATCCCGTGTGAAGGACACGGATTTTTTTTTCGGGCTGGGTTGGTCTGTTGGGTGGAACACGGTTTCCGTGTTCCGGCTGAATGGTTCAAAACTTAGTAGTTGATTTCGAGTTGTTTTCCAATCCTCCAATCAAGAGCAAAACCACACCCTGTGGATGTTCTCCAGCTCCTTGCGGAGTCTTTCCGCATGCTCTGTGTCCGTCAAATCCACCAAGAGGTTGACTTGGTATTCTCTTGTTTGTCCTTTTGCAGGCTTATGTTCCATCGTTTGGAGAGGCAAATATAGTTGGTTTGTGTCCTTGGGATCATACTCGGGGGATGTCAGCCAAAATGGCTACAGAAGGATTCACCCATTGCGAAAACAAACATCACTCGATCCCAAAACCAAGAAATAGTTAAGTCGAGAGGAGTCATGAGTAGCTTGGTCACTAGCAGAAACAGCAATGAGCCAACCACGGCTAACAAATCCGTCCATCCCACAAGGTGCTTGGAAGAATAGTGGATTGCCCGGATCGGGAAATTCCAATGTTTGGCCTTTGGACTTCAAACTCAAGACTGCCAGGAACATCAACAAATCATAGCTCCGGATTTCTAGTGCTTGCATGTCAGCCAGCTCGCGCAGCGAGCCCAAACATCACCAAGCATCTGCTCGTCAGAGTAGGAGCTCGGAACCATGTTACCCAGGACCACCTAGGCTTCGCTTTGAGCAAAGTGCAGCGGCCCAGTGGCAACTTTGCAGCGAAGTGGGTCACAAAGACTGAAACAAACGATATGTAAAAATACAGTTGCCGGGCCGTAGTTGCCGTAAGTTTCTAGCAAGGGGTTGCGGAACTCCCTAGGCAAGCGTTGTATTTCAAGCCTTGGGCAGCCTTGGGTTTACTTTATATAACACCCTCTAGCAAGCACTACAGGAACCAAACCAAAGCCGTTTGGAAACAACCAATGTATCTCATATCTCAAGAACTGAGTCCCCTAGATTCACCGGAGAATAGAGGTTAATTTTACCCTTGATCTTTTTGGAGGGGAAATGAATCCCAATCAAGTTGGTCAGGTTATACACTGACGGGATAGGAGTCTCAAGAAGGTGGTCTGTTTTTGGAAAATGTCTCTTTCTGCGAATGCTCCCCTCAGGGCGCTTGAAACAAAAACATTGACAAAAAGACACACAAACAACTCATGTGCCAAGCTCATGTTGACCCCGGCCGCGGTTGAGTTTCTGCTAGACCTATTGATCCAAGAGTCCCGGAAGTGTTGTCCCAAATAGCGACCTCGGTGGCATTCCGGTCACTTCACCCAACAGGCAACTAGCACAAAAAGTAGGCAACCATGACTTGATTACAACCAACACATCTTAGTGATGTGTATATATATGTATAAATCACGAATCACACAAATCTCCAGTGAAAATCACTGATGAGCTGATCTCCATCTCACTTGATCTCTGGCAACGCTAAGGAGAATGGTCCGGCATCGTCCGGCATCAAAGAATGGTGTACCGACCCCCTTAGTTTCCCTGGAACATACTGAACCTTTCTCCATCAGTTCAGATCTAGTGGGGGAATTAAGGATATCTAGGTTTGCTAGAGGAGAGTTGTATTTTTGTTTGATGTAGTCGTGGTCTGTGTATCTTGGGGTTTGGTGGATGGGTGGGCAGGCGACCTTGCAAAGAGAACTACTAGTAGGTTGGAGGCCATCGTGTCTAGGTTGGAGGCCATCACTAGAAGCTTGGAGGCCATGGCCATTAGGTTGGAGGCCATCGCTTCTATTGGCCTCCCCAAAAAGGTTTGAAGATATCCACTGACTGGGTCGGTGTATGGGTCGTACCACCTCTGTGAATTCTGCTTGATCTTGGCGGAGGTTCAAACAAACACAGTCTGCCACTCAGCTCTACCAACCCAAATGTCGCATCTATAGATATTCATTTGTGCTGAAACCCCAGGCTAGATGAAATTCTCGTACTGACAAAACAGGGCTGGACCTGTAGTAGATCCCGGTGGTTCCACATAAGGAACCAGGGCTTCCAAATGAGCGACCGGCAAGATTAACGTTGAAAAATTGGATCGTTTCTACTGAGGTGTCGTTTTTGGTTTTCCGGCTTCGTTTTCCAAGAAATTGCACCAATAGGCTACTGTGCTCTGTTTGTTCACCAGGTGAGTTATATTACCAGTAGCCTAGACCTTTACAATGTGAAGTACAGCAAAGGAACGTGGTAAAAAACAAAAAAAACTGAACCTACCAGTACAGCAAAGCAGTGCATTTGGGGCAGGGTCTACAAGCGACACTTTTTCAAAGACTTTGGCTTCGTTTGGGGCTTCGTTTTGAGACACCACATTTCATGCACTCCAAGAGGATACACATGCAAACATCCCACCAAGAGGCTTCGTTTTTTGGTTTTCCGGCTTCGTTTTCCAAGGAATGTGCAAGATTCTGCAAGATCTCACCAAAAATGATCAATTTTATATAAAACCTGAACGCTATGATTTTGAGGGTGGCTCAAATCTACAAGAACCTCTGGTTTCTGCTGCCAACTCCAAAAACCATCTGAATCCGCTAAATTACAGAGTCTGCCAGAACACGCGCATCCGCTTGCCCTCCGATCTGCAACTTGGCATTCTGCTGCTGGATCATCACCTGGGCTGAACAGCTCACGCGGTGACCTCGTCCCCTGCCACCTCTGACGACTCGGGTTCGGCATCCACGGAATCCACCGAAACGTTTTGGCACCGGTACTTTCCTGGACCCGAAGTAGTTTTGGCACCGGCAAAGAACAGCTGTCTCCTTCCTCACCTTCTGAGGTTCGGTACGACTGGATCCGGAGAGGATCTTTGACTCAAAAACCATTTAAAGTGACCATGGCACCGGGGCCTTGTTAAGCGAAGTCACTGTGAAGCAATTGTTCAACGCATTGGATAGGATTTACGATTATGGACTATAGATATCTATAAGGGAGCGCTCTAAAGTCAATAAGTTAGTCTTGCTTCCACCCACGCCCATAAACCGTCCTACACAACCAGTATCTGTAGTAGCTTGATTGATACTTTCAAAAGGCCTTCCTGTGTAGTGGTGAGCCTTGGCAGGCGCTTCAGCTTCAGATCGTGACACCGATCAAGATGATGACCTTGATTCTCTTGAACACCTGGTAGAAGTGTCCATTTGCAATTCAGGGTGCAAGACATTGTTGACCTTGTATAAGTATAAGTTAGGTAGTTGACATTCCCTGTAACAGTGGATGATAATGGTTTGTAAAGCCCTTTCTCAAACAAGTGATAATATCATACTGACTGTTGCTTGTTTACCAACACACTATACCACTGACCTACAAACTCGGGGCTTCAATTCGCCCAAAACAGAGAACAAACAAACCTCTACAAAGCCATATGTTGCTTTCGCATGCCGAGGGATGAGGGTAAAGCTTGTGAATCCCTTGGATTAACATACACACCCAGAAATACCCACCCAGCCCGACAAGTCAAAGACCTCCTTTTACTGGAGTTGGTCATACAAAAACAATATAATACATGATTTATATCATAATATATATATATTATATTTATATAAGGATGATTAAGGCGACCAGGTTCTACAAGGTCAGACTGGACTTGCAGGGCAGGTATTCTCCAGATACGACATGCTGGGACTGGCACGTGAGACTCCAGGCCATGGTCGGCATAGATTTCAGTCCCATTACGTGTCTAGGTTCGAATAAACTCGTTTGGCCTCCAGTCGTACATTCGTTTCGAAGGTGGGACTGGGGTGGGTGCCAGGAGGGTCCAAATATACAGTATATACCTTCTGAAGAGGTACGACTGGAGGTGTAGGGAAAGAGACCCCAAAGACTTCTGGAGAAGATCAGAACCCACTGGTTGATCACCACGACGATCGCTGTGATCAGAACGCCGAAGCAAACCCCGTGACCGTCTTGTACGGTGGGTACTGGGGGAGAAACCCAATGGTTCACCCATTGGTGGTTCAAAGGCGGACGTCTTCTCACCGAAACCATCCATTCGCAGTGAATTCATCTGCAGCCGTGACACTAAGACGCTTTCCTGCCCGCGCAGAGGAAGCGGAACATGTGACTTGTGAGATCTTGTGAGTATTGCTACGGACGATGACATGTGACCCTTAAGCCTTGGTTGTCCCACAGCCAGCTTAACGGAGAGCAATCTATGCATAGAGTCCAAGCAACATTAAATCTCAATGGTTCAATTGTTCAAAGTTAAAAGGATGCTAATGGTGTCAGAATGCCATACAAAATCAAACACAATCAAACAAACTGCCCTAGCTCGTGAATTTCTACTGAAGAGGATAAATCATTCATCATCATGTTATAGTTTTCCACTCGGAAGAAAAAACAATGCATCATCCTCTGTCCCTAATGAAACACCCTCTCACACACAAAACCACCTATAGTCGCTAAAGCCGACTTTGTCATGCAAAAGGACTTGAAGGATACGCCACAGCATTGACAATTGACAATACTTTACGTCAAGGCTTCCACACGTCTGTGTCGCGGATCTTGGTTTACTCAAGCAACCCACGAGTTCCACCACGAGTTCATAGGTCCAAGCGTCCCAAAGTTCATGGTTCATGCTGGGTTCATCACCAGCTTTCGTTTCTGGCACGCTGCCGCCCGCCAGCAGTTCCTGATCGATAGTACGCGAAGTCAGCGGGCGGAGGTTGTTTCCTAGAGGGGTGGAGGACTTGTCCTTGTGGTGTCGAAGTACGCGAATGTCCGGGAATCTGCAGGATCATTATGCAGCATCTCAGGATGTTGGATGGTCTATTGCCGGAATCACTGAGTAGTGATGATTCTCTGCGAAAAGTAAGCAGTTGAGAGGTTCTGCTCACGCTTAGGCCACTCGATTTGTGGTTGACTGGTGTGGGAAGCTGATGAGTGTTTTGTAATTGGGCCGTCAAGGGCGGAAGATTCAAAGCCAGTGGACCCTAAGTTCGGCTATCTGTCGGGGTCGGGGAACCTCCCTAAAGGTCGCTCCAAGTTGGGGCTCCTTGTTGAGCTGGGAATTAGGGTCCCAAAGACTTCATGTCTGTCATAGATGCCTAGATCGACCCTGAAACCACCCCAATGTATATATAAATGCCAGACACGGAGTGTCTGGGTATGGACAATCCCAGCTCCGAATCACTTTGTCAGAAGCTTAAAACTTGACGACCTCTCTCCTCCACAAATCTTCTCTTGCTCGATCTGTGAATTCCGCACCAATGATCCGTCGCGTCCGGAACCACTCCGTAGATCTTTCCAGAACCGTTTGGCACCACCCAACGAAAGGACATGCCTTTTCGGATCACCATGGATCACCTAAAAACCGTTGTTGTTCATGGTCTTGGACTCCCAGCATTTTGCATTGGTTCCAAAGGTCCTAGGTCCCCCCCTTTCTCCGAGTAATCGGATTCTCGGATTGGATTGTCAGATCATGCCAAGTGTCGATGAGGAAACGATCTGAGACTTGACACACACTATGCGCCACCACGGAAAGTGGGATCAACCACCTGAGCTCGCGGAAGCTCGCTCGGCCGAACTCGAGCGAGCCACGGAACGCGGTGCCGGGGCTGCATCCCTTCTCTTGGGTGGAACCCTAGGGATCCAGTGCCACTGAACCTCAGAGGGTATGACGGTATGACAGGGCCCACCTGGCGCCTACATCAATAGTCTCCCTGCTCACCGTACCGACCTGGTTCGGAATGTGGATCCGGTGGGAGAGAAAAGCTGTTTTGTTGTCGGAACCAACATCCGAAGCCTCGGATGATGCATGGTTGCTTCGTATGGGCGATCTCGGCGATCCCAGGGGTCCACGTGGTGTTGCGGAGCTTTTCCCTACACCGACTTCGTCGTACCTCCTCAGGTTCGGTATGACTGGACCCGACACTGGCACCCGGGCCCCCAGTCCCACCTTCGAAACGAAGGTACTTGGAGGCCAAACGGGTTTGTTTTAAGATGAGAGCTTTTGACGTCCAGGAGGGAATGCACATGGCATTTGTTCATTTTACAGCACCCTGCACCACAAGATGGAAGCAACTCTGAACTCCAGCAAAAAGAACACCTTGAATTTCCGGCCAACCTGACCATTTGGATCTTTGGTATTATCTATCTGGCAATGACTTGCGGTAACTCCTTTGGGTATCTTTATACTCGTGGACTGGGGTGCAGTCGAAACCCCCACGCTGCGTGGTTGACAGAAGCCACTCGTCCGCGTTGGACTGCGACGGCAAAGGAAGAATTGATGGGGATGAAAAATAAAGAAAGCCTGTGGCCCTATCTGATGGGTGTGCGATGGTGTGCATGGTGTATTAACATAGGAAAACATCCCGAAGACCCCCCTGGAAGAAGGAAAGTGATGACCAACGCCACACAGCTTAGATGTTGTAGAGGAAAAAACACCACAAACCCTCGTTCTTCGATGTCGTTCAGTTTCTCAAGCGGCAACCCAAAAAAACACAAACGAGACTTGCACCAAGCGAAATGGACACTTGTGCCGAAGATACTCCTCTCTTGCGTGTGAGAAGCGCCTCGGATGGTTTTGTGAACGTAGACACGTCCCCAGTGTGCTCCCTGCCCTGGTTGGTGGGTTGGTTTCAACTCACTTGAGAACATATGAGATTCTTAGATATATAGTGGGTTCAATATGGTTCAATCAGTATCAACCCTGCCAAGTAAGGGTTGAACATAAAACTATCGGACTTCCGTAGGCAGGCAGGTTAATGTTCAGCACCTTTCCACGAGCCAGTTGCGGAAGGCTCACTCTAGAGGCCAACACTTGGAGTTGATCTGAACTAAGGTTTTTGAAATAATAACCTCCTGTACTGCAGGCAGTGCAGTTTCCTTGCGCTATCGCAAAGTGCATGAACATCAGTGGGTCATACCGGAAAAGTGTAGAACGCCCTCTCGCTCCTGACCTGATCTCAGAATCTCCTGCCGTACATGAAGGATCTGGCTGACCCCACACCAAAGGATCAGCCGTCTTGAACACTTCAAGGCTCATCTTAACCTAATAGTTGAGAATGCTGCCAAACAAAAAAGACAACCAAGTTGTCCATTGCCCAAACACTCCATGGGACTGGAATGTATGCCGCCCCATTAACCCCTGTTCAACCAAGACAACATAGGCGAATATGCGTCCCGTGTCCAGGTCGTGTCCAAGTCATTGGGGGTCCCGCATTGTCCCGCGCCTCAACAGGACTCGCAAAGAACAACCAAACTCGAACCGAACCACGTTCGTTCTGGCACACCATGTGTTTTCCCCCTATGATCGCGACTGGTCGAGCAACAACGTACAGGATCCGTCACGGCAATAGTGGAGTGTGTTGGTCTGCGTGGTCCTTGGTGCACCCAATCTGGCCCTAGGGCTCCTGGCCTAGCTCCGTTTCGAAGGTGGTTGGGGTGGGTTTGGGGGGTCTAACCACCTGAGTATATGGCCCAGGAGCCCTATAGGGTTGAGTGGGAGTGGACATCCACTAAAGGTAGATTAATAAGTAACGAAAGAAATGCAAAAACACACCCGTACGTCCAGTTAAAAAAAAAGAACGTAAGTCCAGTCTGCTGGTCTGACTGACTTCGGTAAGTCATCAGTGCTTTTTGTATGACCACCTCCAGGATTTCATGAAGTCGAACTGACCGATATGGAGAAGTCAGTCTCACACGACTTGGGCGAACCACTCCGAAGCCGTTTGGACAAATCCTTACAGTGAACTGGTGAACGGAACGATTCTTGCGAAACGTGAAACGTGGGGTGGACACTCCAAACCCCCGTGTCAAGGCTTGGGCAAATGATGAACTATCATTGGGTAGAAATGCAAACAATTGACATGATGCTAGGGCATATATATATATATATATATATGGTCATAGGCACCATGTGTTCAACATGACTTGCTTTTTGGTTGTCGTCCTATTGGTGGAAGAAGAGAAAAACCATCGATCTGAGTACTTATTGTGCATGACAGGCCTGGTCAGGACCAAACATCTAGTACATCTCCCTGGGAGTCCAGTCGACTACTTTAAGAATGGTGTGTAGGTGACCCCCAAAGGAACTGCCTTTCCTTCAGTGTGCCAAAATTGAGTCTATAGTGGATTGAGAGGACCAATGGCACAGACCCCAATGTCGGTGGTTTAGTAGTGGACCCCCACGCTGTCTAGGAGTCTAGGACATTTTGAGGTCTGTGCCATCGAACCTCTGATGGCCCACTGAGCCATGGACTTCACTGTTCTAGTGTCAAACTCTTGTAGGTGGAGTGATGTGAAGGGCGAGCGGCTCGAGTTAAAGCACGTCGTTCGAACATGTGTAGGGGTGTCACAATCCGTTGAACCGATGAAACATCAAACCCTGGGAGGTTCATTTGGACACAAGACCGCTGAAAGCAAACACAAGACCTGTGTCCAACACCGATGAAAACACGATGCTCGTTGATGGGTCGCACCAAATACGGCACCAGTGGCACCGAACGTGGCCGACTGCTCCGTAACCGCAACCTTCACGTCACCGCAACCTTCACGTGGCCGCGTCACCTACCAGGGTCGACTCTACTGCTCACTTCAAAGAGCGTCAATCTCATAAGATCGAACTCCACAAGATCCAAGTCTTGGGGGAATCAGCTCCACTGCCACCAGGTTGGTGCACATGCGAACGACCAGTCCAAGGAAAGAGTCTTGGTCCAGATCGGTTTATGGAGGATCCACATGAGCTCCTACATGATGTGTTCATCTCTGATTCTATTTAGGGCCTGTATTATAATATAGGGAGACCTCAGTTCGCACCCCTGAAAGAAGGGAAGTAGACCAGACTATGGGGCTAGGGTGTCTCCCGGATTTAAAAACTATATACATTTGATAATTTGATATCTTTGTTATGTCCAAGTGTGTGTTAAAAACAGAACACCAGCTCATTTGTTAAACATACATCAAGTGATTTGGCTTGGAACAGCAGGTCTCTCCAGGTCCCTCCAGGTCCATTCTCCATGCCAGGGTTCCCATCTTGGCGCATGCAGCGCATGAGAACCGCATGCTGGGTGTAGAGCTTGCCACGGTTCTGGTAGGAGGGGCGATTGATGGCCATGGGGTAGTTGGCACGCGGCATGATGAGCCTCAGAATCGGTGGATGGATGGGAACATGTTGTGTCTTCAAACACAACTGTTCCATCAGCGAGACGCGAGACTTTCAACATATACCCCACTATACCCCTTAAAGCCTACAGAACAATGATGGCCACCACCCCACCCCCTTGATTATAAGGGGGGTGCAACCCTTCGTGGACGTTCTGGACTTCACTTCACCGCCACCCCGGGAGACAAACCCCCGCTGCATGAGACTGGCCGAGCGGCAGGCGAATCACACGCTCGAGGCCGCGCAGCAAGAAGTATCCACCCGACTCGGTCCGGTCCTGGCAGTTCGGTTCCACAGCTCGGTCGTCGCACCGGCCGAGCTTCGTTTTGGGACTGGGTGCCAGTTTCGGGAGATACCGAGGTACGACTGGAGCCCTAGGGTTGTGCCTGGTTCTGCAAACTTCTTAGATGAAAATTCGTCCCTCTTCTCTGATCATCGTGCTTCCTGACCTATGAGTGAGGTTGGTACGTGGTGTTCAGCCCTGGACTATTGATGTAGCTGGCCTTCATCGTAAAGAATCTCTTTTTGGTTCCAACCGCTAGGTTCCAAGTGCGCTTCCTTGCGCGACGCTCAGGTGGCAGGACATGGAAAAACATGAAACAATCATGGGACATTGGTCTAAATTAGTGCTTTGGAGGCTACAGGACCTTCTAAACACCTCAATAGTAAGGCAGTCCATCGTGCTCTGCACGGACTCGCGCGCAACGTCACGTGCGGAGCGCACGGCCCACCTCTTTCGCTTTCACCAGCTTCTCGGGGCTGAGGCCTCGGCTCCGGCCGCGCCGCTGCTCGCGGCGGACGAGTCCCTTGTTTGCGAACGGAGGACGAGACCCGTTCGACGGGGGAGGCGGCGCGTTCGACTCGATCCCGATGAGCTTTTGGCACGCAGGAGCGAGGATTCGCAGTTGGTCTGTTGATGCTGGAAAGCCACAGGGCCAGATGGCATGAACTGATCTACCCAGGACCTGAAAAAATATGGGAGTGACATGACTCGATATGCTTCAGGCCCTTCCGGCGCACGGTTTAGTTGCTCAGGACCCCCTCACATCACAAACATGCGCGGAACGGGTTCAGCCGGGAGGACGATCGTCCTCCACGAGGTTGACCAGGTGCGACGGTGTGTCGTCCCACCGTCTCGCGCAGCTCATGTTTGACGCTTTCCAGCGATCGTTCTGAGGGTGAATGTCCAGTCCAGAACCGCCCCGACAAACAAAGACGGGGCGAAAGGATACCCGTTTGGCCGACCTGGTCGCACCGTATCGTTTCGATTCGGTGGGACTGGGGTGGGTGCCAGTTTCGGGTCCAGTCATACCAAACCTGAGGAGGTACGACGAAGTCGGTGTAGGGAAAGAGAGTTGTTAGACTTTTGCATCCCTGGTCACAGCTGGGTCTTTGGTCACAGCATGTGATTCCGGATTCCAAATTTCAGAACCATCTTCAAAAGGTCTCACCTACGCCGGCGTAGACCCCCCCTGCAGGTCCGACCACAATGTGAAGCCACCCCCAGAAGCCACGGGTCGGGTTGACGGGTCGAAACCGGGGACCGACGGGTCATCTGTCAAACCAGGGGGTTGCTGAACTCTCAACACCTGTGGGATCGCTTCGAGATGCTCATCACCTCATATGTTGTGGGTGTCAAAATAAGGAGACCATGAACTATGGACCATCTCCATTAGATGGTCCACCTGTTTGTTTGGGAGGTCCCCCTATCAAACGACTCATCCAGTTTGCACTGCCCCCCGACGGACGACGGACTGGATCCGCAGCGTCTTCCAGACTTGTTCTCACCGCAGGCGCCATAGAGGTTGCACTTGAGGGATCTCACCATGATGGGAATATCACCTAAGCCATGCAATCTCGCCCTGTAGGTGATGGTGAGTTGGTTGCAGGTGAAGAGTCTTCTGAGAATCCACAATCTACTCATGCCTCCAGAATTTGAGTGACAGGCCATGAAAAGGCTGTACCGGATCCGTCGATTCAGCAATTGCTTGCAGAAGGGAGGAACTAAGCAATATCCGAATCCCAAACGCTGTCTCAAAATGTATATTATATACATGATTACTATATATATATATATATCGATCCATACCCAACTACTGAAAGCCGCATGTTTGCATGTTGTTGCCATTGCTGGCATATTCTATACATGCAGGGTTGATCCCATCATCCAATAATTAGCAGTCCTATGACTCAGCCCCAAAAAACTGTCATGAGTCATGACGGACTAGTGACTGGTCCTACTTTGTCATGGGGAATGCCAGGAAAGGGTTTGGGTTTGAAGGACCTTCATCCACCATGTGGTGTTTTCAAATTGCAAATAAATTTCATCGAACTGTTCATCAGAATGTTTGAAACATTTTGAACATGGTTGAACCAGCCAATTCATAGGTTGAACGACTTGGCATATATGGGATAGGTTTAACAAGCTGGCTATATATGAGTTTGTTCAGTCAACTTCTGCAGGTACAAATCCCACCCTTTTCCACATTACATACTTGGACCTTTGCACAGGGCACTATGATGGTTCTCACCTTATCCAAGTAAAGTGAGTTCGATCAGGCACGGCTTGGCTGGCTTAGGCCTGCGGCCTTTCCACATTTGCTTGGCATGCCGAGACTCTTCCTACAAGCAGGGTTCTTCAGATTCGAGCCCCCTTTGAAGTAACCAAACGGTCCATGTGTCACTCATGAGTTCCCGGCGCTGGGTTTCATGAAACCGTTCTGCCGCACGGTTGCGCTCAAAACGGTGTCGCGGTTCCCAAAACCAAGGCACCAAGGTCCACCTCAAATGTGTTGTGGGTGGATTTGGTGCTCACTTCCTGAGTGAAAATGCACATTTCGCAACAAAAAGAAACATCACACACCCCGACACACTTAGTCACATATATACACACACACATGCGGCATCCAGGCAAACCACGGTGGCTGGTAACCAGTGGTTTCAAAGACAAAAACCATAGACCTAGAAACTGTGGTTCCTTATATAGTAAAACTGGGATCCACTGACACTGACACTGACACTGTGAAGACTCCTCGTGGGAGAACGCAACCAGTTGTAAACAAGAGCTCCAGTAGACAGCTTGTCAATTCAGCTGAAACAGGCATGGCATACGTTTTCACAGGGAAACAGTAGTGCCCAAACACTCCATGTATGGTATATTTGCCTACATTGGGGTGGTGCCAGAGGGGTCAACTGATCGGCATCTATGGCAGTCCGGGTCGTGTCTGGGGTATTATATATCGTTATGAGGTAAGTCTATTTGAGACACCTTGGGAACGTACTGGTACCTTTTTCATGTACCTCCACGGTCCTCAGGCCACGTCTTCTTGGACTCAGCTCGCACCGAGCGTCCATCTTCGCACTGAGAGTCCCGCTGTAGGTGGCGTGCGCCATGCGGCAGTCCGATGGAAGCCACCGGCGCTTGAACCTCGGAGCAGTGCAGTGTGTCGCAGTACCGCTGGTGTTTTGAAACCCCCCGTCTGGGCGAGCCAGACTTTTGAGGGCGTGCCCTTTGGGTCGTCATGGAGTCTTTATGACTCAAATTCAGGAGAGTTCTTGAGCCAAAGCACAAAGTGTAAATCTCAGCGCCGCTGCTTTTTTTGGTTGATGACACCAACTTCATAATGCAAGTGATGTGTCTTGCATAGTCTACATCACGAATTCCAAAAAAATGTATCCGGGATCCGCCAAAGTAAACACCAACGGGTACCGGTGCTGGGATTTCGGTACACATAATTGCGACTGCCTCCATCCGTAATCAAAAGCAGAAATCCCCCGGTTCAGAACAACTCGGTCGGGGATCTCCCTTAAGCGACTCACACCGTTTGATCACCGTCACTCAATCAAAAGCGACCCCACCCGCTCCGTCTGCACCCCACCGACCAGTGAGGCATCGGCCCACCCGCTCCCACCGAGCAGCTCTCGTTCACCGGCCTTCGGCTCCGCTGCGGCGGCCACGGTGGCGTCCTCGCTCTCCGCACCTTCCGCGTGAGGCTTGCGCACGGGCTTGGTGACCTGCGCGACGAAGTGGGAGGCGGGTGTCGACCCTGCGGACGAAAAGCAAAAGAGCAGAGAAACGAACAAAAAACAAAGCAAAGGAGAGCGTTTTGGGGCGCCCAGCGGTTTGGCATAGGTACGGTTGGCGCAGCGTCTTTTTGCGGCAAGAAGAGGGTGGCTGCATGGTGAGTTTTTGAAGGCAAGTTTTAAGTGAGAGTGAGATGGGGAAGGTGTGAGTGTAGGACGCAGCAAGTGCCTTTGAACTAGGATGAACCAACGATATGCAAAATTAAATAAGTGAACATGATTAAGCAAAACAATGCGAACAGTAGCAAGTGAAATTCCAACGACTTTGGGCACTCTTCCAAGAGTTCTCGGGAGGTGTGCGCATGCTATACACGTGCTAAGAAAACGCCTTAAAACCTCTTCCATGATCAAGCTCTGACACTGGGCTGGGAAGACTGTATGCGATTTCACATGATTTTACGCACTCCCGTATTACTCTCTGCATGGATCACATCCGGGATGGTGGAAAGCTACTCCATCATGAAGCTCTAAGATCAAGCTGGAAACCCATTCCCAACATGTCCAAACCACTTCCTACTATGTGAAGGATCAAAGCAATGATTCCAGGATCCAGTCGTACCGTATCGTTTCGGTTCGGTGGGGTGGGACTGGGGTGGGTGGGTGGACAGTGTGTGTCGGGTCCAGTCGTCCCGGACGACGAAGGAGGTACAAAAACGGATCCCTAAAAATGGCAGTCTTGGAGCATCTGGGAGCAAACCTTTGATCCCTTTGTTTCTTTCGACCTTTCCGGGAAGCTCTCACTAACTTTGAAGAGGTGACCCTCAACCGTTCTGCATTGAGCACGGTTGGTGGAGGACGGACCAGGGATAAGTGGAAAACCGGAAGAGCATGGCATCCCTGATGGATGCAACTTGACCAAACTGATCAAGTCAGGATGAAAACACCTTGGGGGCTTCTCCCTCCGACCAGCCAAACACCATGTGAACATGGAGTTTGGGCTAGAACATGTATACATACAGAAGAAGCGTTTCCTCCACAAAAGCCTCCCTATATCCAGTCGTACCGAACCTCAGGTACAGTGAGGAAGGAGACAGCAGTTCGATCTTGCGCCAAAACGTCGGGTCCAGCCGTACCGAACCCGAGGTCGGTACGGTAGGATCCGTGGATGCCGAAGCCGGGTCTGTGTGAACGACCACAACGCTTCCTTTGCGCTGAGACCACGTGACGTTTACGTGATGCCCAGTGGCCAGGAGCTCGGAGATACTGATTCTGAAGGGACCTGGAGAGTGAGAACCCCCAGTGGCTCGTCCGATGGACCACTCGACCACATCCCAGTTGCACGATTTACCTTCCACAATTCAGTGGAACCCATGTCCTTCGGGAGCTTCGTTGTGAAGAACGCTGCCCGTTTCCGTTCGCCGGAGGGAAACCGGGCCCGGTGCGCCCGGTCCGCCCGGAGTCACCGGAGTCACAAGGAAGGTATGGGCCATGGGGATCCATTTTGTGGGTAGAAAGGTGTGCTTGTGTGTGTGTGTGTGTTTGTTTGTGTGTGTGTGGAACACATGAAGCCAGATGTGGAACCCAAATCCGAGAGATCTCAATGTAGCTAGCCCCATGCAGCCGTACAACTAGAATCAACTAGATCTGGCCCAGGATTCCATCATGCGGCTCTTTGGTTGATTCAGCGGCTAACTAGGCAGAAACTCCAGTTTGGCACCTGACTGATGGGCAAAAACCTCTATTTAAACTGCGTTTCTGCAGGCTGTCGACTTCGCATCTTGTATTTTGCTGCCTAGCTTCCAATGGGTGTCTAACGAAAAGTCGTGTAGGGGTGTCCATTGGCGACCCCGAAGGGAAGCAGCTGGTGCAGAGATCCGTTGACACACTCTTCCTTTTGGAGTCCACGGAGAATTCGGTTCTTGCATCTTCTGTGTTGCGTGCTGCGTGCGGCGGCGGTTTGTGTCTTGACCCCGCTAGATCAAGTAGATCAATCAACCGCTACAAGGATCCCATCACGTGGTCCAACAGAAGGAACCAACTCATCGTCTCTCAGATCGGGTGCGATGCAAAAGGGACATACCTAGCGCCTAGCGCTGTCGGGGTGCGGGGTGGACAGGGAGACCTGGGTTCGTAGTGTGGATATCCAGCCAGGTGACAACCGAAGGGGAAGCAGCTCGTAGATGGTCTATTCTACTTTACCCTCGGGATCCAAGTATCTTCTCAGAAGATGCACTGTTATGTAGGTGCCAGGAGGGTCCAGTCGTACCTTCTGAGGTTCGGTACGAAAACGGATCCCTAGGGTGAGTGGGGGTGGTCGGTCTCCCGGAATTCCTCTCGTCAGCACCAGCCGTCGGTGTAGGTCACCCGCCGTGTGGTGCCCTCTTCGGGTAACACGGAGGCTTTGGTGCTCTACGGTTGGACCTCATGAAAGACTGGACGTGGTCACCCTACACCTCCAGTCGTACCTACTCAGAAGCCCTCCTGGCACCCACCCCAGTCCCACCTTCTGAGAAGGTGCGACTGGAGGCCTAGGGTCATACGAAAACTTCAGAAGCTCAAAGACCAGGTTTGGACCTGGGTCAGACTGAACTTTGTATAGGCCTGAGAATCAAGGACCCTCAAAGGTGAGGCTTTTGGATGCTCCAATGATGAAAGGTGACTGTATTGAACAGCCCTAGAGAGGGTTGTGTTCGCCATTTGTCCGCCACCGTGGTCACCCTTTACTCCAAGAAAGTCAACTGCAGTGGTCTTGCAGTCGATTTTTTGGGGCTGCAGTGGTCAATAGATAGAACATGATAGAACCACCGCCTGAGACCTGCAGTTGTGACCCCAATACTCCAGCTGAAGCAGGTGTTCACCTCCTTTGTTTAACCCTTCACCACTCCTGAATCAAGTAGGTCACTCTCTATAGGTAGAGACTCTATCGATGTCTGAGCGGTCCTCATGCGCCAATTCACTCGCTCCCGCTCACTTCCCGCTCGGCCTGATTTCCCCTGAGGATCCTCGAGCTCAATCGCTTCCAGTTCTTCTGCAATGCCTTGGGACGCGGGGGGGGGGGCGAGCGAGGCAGACAGCCAGGCCGCAGGAGGATGGAACAGGATGTGATCCTGGAGGGTGGTCTCATTTCTTCAAAAAGGTGTCCCTAGGCCCAGGCCTCCAGTCATAGCTTCGGTTCAAAGGTGTTTGGGGTGGGTGCCGGTCCAGTCATACAGAACCTGAGGAGGTACGACTGGAGGTGTAGGGTGTGTTGGTTAATTCTTTTCTCAGTGGGTCTTTTTCTGGGGGTGTTGTTTTCTTGAACTGAAGGTTTGTCCCTTGGTGACTCTGTTCGCCGTGCGACTGGTACCTGAGAAACAGAACAAGTACCTGCGGACAAACTCCAAGTTCCTGAAGACCAACTCCAAGTAGTTGAGGACTAACTCAAAGTAGTTAAGGACAAATGCCAAGTACCTGAAGACCAACTCCAAGTAGTTGAGGACTAACTCAAAGTAAAGGACAAATGCCAAGTACCTCAAGACCAACTCCAAGTAGTTGAGGACTAACTCAAGGTAGTTAAGGACAAATGCAAAGTACCTGAAGACACAAGTACACCTGGTCAAAGGCACTGAGTTGTATGACGAGCTGTATCCACATCTCACCAGCTGTATCCACCTTCGAGCGTTCTCACGCAGAACAATTGTTGGGTGAGCGCACCAATGTTCGATCTTGGTGAATGTTGATGCCAGCTTGGGCATTCACAAGGATCTCGTTCAGAAGCCACCCCTGATAAGGCCTTTGCAGCTTCTGATCACGGCTGTCGATCACGACGAACTCTTCCCCTTCTCCGCATCTAATCTGCCGTCTTCGTAGACTGGAAGTTGAGCTGACTTTGCGAAGGCGGAGTGGACTTCCCCAACGAACACAAGAAACATGATGTTCCATAGGATGCGCTATACAAGTATTTATAGTATTCCATGTCATGCAACTCAAAGGATAAAATCAGTATAAATCAGTACTATGTGCGCTCCCTTCTGAGCCGTCGGAGCCTTCTTCCGTTGCGTGACCTCTTCCAGCTCAGTTCCGCTGCTCATGTCACTGGATCAGCCGCAGGGGGATGCAGCTGGCACAGCCCGGAGGATCGACTTCTGGCAAAGCAACACTGCTAGCTCAGCTTGTGGTTTGCTCTTGCATGCTCTTGCTCAGTGATCACTGGCAAGGCTCAGCTGCTTGGTGGAGCTGCAGGAATTCTCGTCCATGAAGAATTCTCGCCTGCAACTGATCCAAGCATACTGACGCAATCAAGACCTCACCCTCGTGGCGCGCTGCCCACTCGCAGCCGAGCCCGGCTGCCAGGCCAGAGTCTGCATGGCGCCAAGGCAGGGGGGAGCTTTCGGAGCAGAGCTGGCGTGGAGCTGGCGCGGTTCTCCGGTGCTCCCAGGTTCGAGACTCGTGCCAGGCACAGGAGGTGTCTGGTGACCCAAATGGTGGCGCGCCAAAGTCTATCTAAGCCCCTACACCTCCAGTTCGTTTCTTGTTTCGAAGGTGTTTGGAGGGTCCAAAATACCTTCTGAGCAGCCTTAGGGACGAGAGCTCTATATGCAGTGGATTCAATCTATACAAAGGTACTCATCTGTTCCAGGCCTACCTAACCAACTGAACCAAAGCACAAGTCCACGCACTCACCTTCTCTCTCGCTGACTCTTTGGCAAGGTGTCTGAGTCTGAGGATGATTCTGCACATGAGTCATCCCTCGAAAACCGCATCCCTCAACCAACCTTTTCCATGCGTAGGTTCTGACCAGGTGCGATCAAGCCCATGCTTCAGGAAGGCATTAAAGGAGTCCACATGGTTTTGCACTGCCTCGGCCGTTTTCACAAGAAAAAAGAACGTCAAGGCCACGAGTGTGGTGGAGATTCTTCTTCTGCTTGTGGATGGCCCCTCACCCCAAGCGTTTCGGTGTTCATCCATGTTCATCCTAGAATGAGGTCACTTAGTCCCTGAAGAGGTCACTTACAGACTCCAAAGAGGTCACTATACTATTTTTGTTGGGATGCGTTGAGCTAGACCCCCGACGCCGCACGAAAGCGTGGCCTGCTTCAGCATTCCAATCCTTGGATTTGACGCATCAGGGCATGCAACATGCTTCAAGGGTTGGCGCTTGCTTCAACTTCTTAACAATGGTTGCAAGTTGAAAGTCTAATAACCACAAATCATCAGCCATTCCCTGTCATTCCCTTGCAGTAGCTTCCAACTTAAACTCCCAAATCTGTCAAGTTGTTTGCTTCAGAAGCCTTCGGAATCCAAAGATACCTCAACATCGCTGCCAACAAAATCAAAGAAGAACTCCAACATCTGCCATACTTGGTTTACCCAAATCATCGCAGATCCAACGCGTTGTTTTCTGCAAGCGTCTTTCAGTCGCATGGTATCCACCATCCGTTCTTTCACCCCCCTTTCCTCCATCGCCGGGATCGCACCCGATCGACATCGCAGCACCTTCATCCCTTTGCATCGAACCCAATCCCAGACAACGACCAACGGGACTGCCTGGACGGACTGCCGCCCAGAAAGACTCCTTTTTCAACCAACCTCCTCAGTTGATCGGCAGTCCGTCCTGGCAGTCCCATGGAGTCTATGGGAATCATGTTTCCTTACCAATCCATGCTTGGAGCCCAATGATAACATATGGCATTATATATACTGTATATATATATATATCCTCTCATATGTTCGAAGCGTCAGGCCATTCTCATCCATGTGACACCCCCACTGGAAGACCTCCAGAAACTCTGTTGAAGATCTTCCACTCGGAGCCCGCCCGCCCTCGGTCGAAACGGCAAACCGTGCAGTCTCCTTCAGTTCCCCACCATAACGACGTGCGCAAGAGTCCCATGATGCGCTTTTTCGGGAGGAAGCTCCGGAAGCTCCTTCTCCAGACGACTCTCCATCGCTGCGCGAAGACTGAAGTCTCACGTCATAGCAGGACGAGTCGCCCCGGAGGCCGGAAAGCCCCCCGCAAGGGAGAAAAGGCTCCAAAATAGATCTTGACAAAAAAATAGGAGAGAACACTTCGAGGTGCTGTTCAAAAACCCTGCATCAAAAAAGAAGCACAAGTACACCACTGCAAGCTGGATTCAGCTGGATCAACTTGTCCTCAAACTGGAGGATTGGGCATTTTTTGTGGGCAGGGTGGGATCTTCTGGGATCCACTAAGGAACCACTTTCAGCTGCTTTACCAAGTTCCTCGCTTGAGTCGGCCGAGAAACGTGGCGGGAAAACAGCACCGTGCATGCGGAAAAAACAGGGATACATCTTCTCTGGATGCACAGGCGATGCATCGAACTTACACAGCGAAGTTCTTGAACAGCTGACAGAACAACTGAACCTCAAAACAAAACTATCCGTACACCTCCAGTCGTACCTCAGAAGGTATGACTGGACCCTCCTGGCACCCTCTCCAGTCCCACCTTCGAAACGAAGGTACGACTGGAGGCCTAGGGTATATGGATCTATTATGGAATATTGCCTGGATTAGGGCGGTGTTGAGATGTTTTCAGGGTTCATGTAGGTAATCATACATGGGTTGTTGAGGTCACAGCAGTAGCCTAGCATACTATGCATACATGATATGATCCTGAAACTACACTTTCCACACAAAAACTCTCTGGGTAAGGACACAGTTGTACCAGTCAGAATGTTCACTCATTAGGGTCTTTCTCGCTCATCGACTCGTTGAACAGTCGTGAACAAAGGATGCATCGATGTGAATCTTCATCCATATCAGTGCCCATGAGTATGCTCTTTACTTTGTTTCTCAGAGAATCGTGGTCCATCTTGGTCCACCATTCTCTATAGCAAGGTTTTCTACGCCGGCGGGGTGAACAACAACATCTCAGAATCCCATGGATCGTACTTCGTTCATCCACATCAAATTCGGTCACAGAGAAATGAGTCGGTCTGACCGAATTCGTGACCTGCTAACAGGCGAACGGTTGGGTATATCCTACCGCCCAGTGGATGATGATCGGTCAAGGCCTTCTTCTAAAAACATCGTAAAATATCGTAAAAACGGTGATGTGTTCGGCGGACCGCCATTGTCGGGGGAAAAGGGTGTTCGGTACCGAACCTCGTACCGTCGGTGGATCTGTGGGGATCTGCTACAGGATAGATGGACCTTCGCCCTGCTACACTCTGGCAGGCTTGCGAACGGTGGAAGGGGGTGGAAGGGGGTGGTGGTTTTGGGGGCTCAAGGCGGTCTTACGGCAACGATTGGACCGTGACATGGGTCCGAAATCGGTCGGAGGTGCCACCCAGTGGTGCAGGGTCCTCATGTGTCCTAAAGAGCTGATGTCAACGGTGCACCGTGCTGTTCCCTGCATTTGCTTGTGCTGACCTCCTCATGAAGGAGGGGACAAAGCATGGTCTTGGTCCAACATCTTTTGCCCCCCGCTGCATGAAGTCGAAGGGGTCCAGGTTCCGAAACGGATCAAGCAGGCTTGCACTGTTTTCAACACTCACCATTACATATATAGCTTATAAACCAGTCTTATAGCCATTCACTTAATCTGCTCCCTCAGCATGGCCACAAAGATGCATCAACATGCATCAACCTCTTGACTCATCTTGACTCAAGACTCAATCATAGATATATGTCAACTTGTTTTCCCATGTTGCTCCCTATAGTGATATGTGCTTCTTCACAACACACACCGGCTGGCACACTTGCGCTTCCCCTCGCCAGGCCAACCGCCCTTCGGCCAGCGACGTCGGCCGTTCGACCACCGGGCCGTGCGGCGAGGAGCGCTCGAGAAAGTCCATCCGAGAACTGGTGGAATTCATCTGCGTCACGTGGTGCTCCTGCGTCACGTGAGGACGCGAAGGACGATCTGCGGTGGGCACCGACGAAGACACCTGATTTGGGAAAGATGTTGAGAATTTTTTGAGATGCTGGTTCAGGGATAGAATTTGTAGCTTCTCGGGTGTGTTCTTTCGGTTTCCCTAGAGTTGAAGCATGTGACTTCCCCCAGTTGTTTTGCATCTGTCCCATTTCCCCCCTTTCCTATGCCAAGCAGGAATCGGTGAAGTCCCAGTGAGAGATTCAACGGTGCAGTAACTGATCATCCAGCAAAAACTGCTTTAAAAGAAACTTTACTATATAGTAACAAGAAGCTACTTGTTACGTAACAAGGGCATCGCTACTAGCAGCAAGGGCATTACTACTAGCAAGAAAACTACTAGGAGGGGTCGCTCCATATACCCATGTAGAACAGCCCCGTTCGGGCTCTCCGTTCGGACTGGGTGGGAGCGTTTGGGCCGATCGGAGCCCGAACGGGGCTGTTGGGCCCATCAGACACCTAAAAGATGACACTCCCTGGCAAGAGTTTTTTGTTTTTTTTTTTTACGTGGGAAATGGTCCAGGAAAGATGACCAGTTTCCTCTACAAACAGCTGCTTTTCCACTTCCATGATGATTCAAAGGGGTGTATCTGTAGTAGCAAAGCAAAAATAAAACATGAAATACTCTGTTCAAAATGTTCAAAGATGTTCACCTGTCATGTGAAGTCTCTCGAGATGTCAAGTGGAGTTCACTAAAACGTATTAGTTTAAAAAACAACACATCACTATCATGCTCAGGGGGGCACTTTGGAGGTCATTCGACGGCCATTTGGTCTATGTTGGGGGCACACCCAGAAGGGAATAGCTCTGGGAGCAAAGTGCATCCACTGGATATCGCCCTAAGACTGGTCAACTTCTAATGGGTGTGTAGACTGAACACGAAGCCCCGTATGTAGACTGACCGGAACCCATACGACCGGGAAAAAGGGGTCACGGAAACGGCCGTGGGTTTCCGGCCATCTGTGGTGTTTCTCAAACCTGTGGTTACACTCCCTGAACTAATCCCGTTTGGCCTCCAAGTACCTTCGTTTCGAAGGTGGGACTGGAGTGGGTGCCAGGAGGGTCCAGTCATACCTTCTGAGAAGGTACGACTGCAGGTGTAGGGTGAAATCATTGTGGAACCGGAGTTCACCACCTGGTTGGTATTCGGATTTTGCCCCGTCCTCCGAGCTCGGGGCCATGCCATCCACGTAACCCTGACGACTTCAAAGAGTGTAGACCATAATCCGGTCCACCTAATAAAAAACACGGGCCCCCCCCCCCCTAATAAGGAAACCTCGGTCGCATTTTTTCTAATAGGGGGTCCCTGAAATCGGGGGGCCCAAAATAGGGTCACCTGGAAAGAGTTTCAAAACCAAAAAGTAATCCAGGTAAATTTTATATAAAATCCTTTATTAAACTCATATCAAAAATGCAAAAAACCGCCAGATCGAAGGGTCTTCCTTTTCCCCTACAAAACCTTCATTAGAATAGTGATTCTTCAGTAGACTAACAGCTAAAGCTTTCGAAAGGTGATGTCGCTGTGCATGACCTCGGTGGCAAGTGCGTTTGCGTGAGTCCGTGCCATTGAGGGAAGGAAAGCCTGCTGGTGTAAGCGCGGCGTGTCATGGTGGAGTTTTGGGGAACCTAATAAAAAAAACTACCCCCAAAATCGACCATGTTGGTAGTTTAGTAGCGGTTTGAAAGGGCGGCAATTTAAAACCAAATATAAACCGAATTTAGGGGATCCGGCATGACTTTTTTTTAATTGGGGTCCGTTTTTTAATAGGTACTCGGGATTATCGATATTGATATGGCGACCCAAACTCATTTCAATTACTTTCCCACTAACTTAGTATAATAGTATATAGTAGAATAAGGGGATCTCCCAGGCAACAACCCCCTCTTCAAAAAAGCAAACCCACATTAAGGGGTCTCCGGGTATTGATCATTGGACATGAGCCACCCTCCTGCAGATTAACAAAAACTCTGAAAACCACCTGTCAAGGAAAAGCGGTTCGCAGGAATCAGTTTGTTCAGTGTCCATGTTAGTCTGCAGGTGGGTAACCTTTCCAGGCAGCCACATGCCATGTCGGTGAAACATGCATTGCTACCGTCGACCGCGGAGAGCGCTGCTTCGTTGGTTCGAAAGAGTCCCAGGTCCTGCATACCTCTCAGCTGCTTCTGCAAGTTCTCCAAGCCCACGTGTAGTTCGCTCCGCTCCTGAAACATGACTATGATGAAACATGACATACAAATATCGTGTCATGCATTTATCCTTATATATATATATGTTTATCATCGTCACTCACACAAGTTCAATTCTTTAGGACCCTGAGTAACCCTTCCAGTCCCATGGATGGTCTGGCTGACAAACATCCACACCGCCTCGCTACCCTTGGAGGAGCTCGGCAGAGAGTCGGGCCAATCTGAGGAGCTCGGCGCCACTTCCATCCAAGACCAACATACTGGTCATGTTTTGGCCATGTCCAAGTCAAGTAAACCAAGAAATACGCCGGCATAGTCCCCGGATACCGGCACCCCGCAGCCGCACCCTGCAGGGGCAGGAAGCACCTAAGCTCCAAAGTGCACACTGCCATCAACATGCAGCATCCAGGCTCCAAAGTGCACACAAGCACCTCTTTCAAACAAAACTTGACGTAAGAACCCCAATAGCTCCCGCTATCCGAGGAAACATACAAATCAAACAATGATAAACAACTCATAATTTTGCATCCCAACATCTCCACTGCAGAGATCACTGCAAAAGATCTCAAATCTGGGGAAAAACCACCGTCCCCACCCACTTGAAACGGCTTGGCTCTCAAAGCTGCTCTTCTTTCGCCACGCCCCATCTATCTCGCGGCCAAAACAATTAATGATCGCTGGGTACAAATGCTTCGGTGGGTCAAAACTCAACACTTGGAATACCAGGTATACCAGGAACACCTTCTGGTTGACCTGGGAGGTCCTTCGCTGCTAAACTGCTCACTCTTGGCATGCTAAACATATCTAGTCGACATGCTATGCTTCGCTTGCTACGACCGGGGGGTCCGATGCCCGCCGGTGAGTCGACTGACATCAGTCCTGATGGGCCTGGCCCAACTTCTTGTGCGCCGCTTGGATGCCCAACTTCGCCACCTCTGGGCGGAGCGAGCAGGAGCGAGGAGAGCGCGAGCCACGGAGCTGGGGGAGGTCCCTGAGGGTGGGAGGTGGGGGAGGTTTTTGGTGAAGGGTGTTGGTTGGGGAGAATGGGCAGCAGATGCTGTGGGAGATGGAGAATGGTATAGATGTGACAACCAAGCCTTCGTAGTGGGGATTTACCTTTTCTATCTATGACAGGGGGGTCTGTATAATGAATTGCTCAAGGAAACTCCTGCATGATCTTGTGATGTCTTCTTTCTCCCTACACCTCCAAGTACCTCCTCAGAAGGTATTTGGACCCTCCTGGCACCCACCCCAGTCCCACCTTCTCAGAAGGTACTTGGAGGCCTAGGGTCTAGTATTGCGTTTTGATCATCTCTCTTTTCCCAAAGCCGCCCCGCTTTTCACGCCCTTCAACCACCCCATGGCACTACCCCAACGTGCCCCGGCCGCAGGGCCTCGGGCACGTTGATCCAATTCCCCGAGATGGCATCGAAGGCCACGATGGGGTCGAACCTGGTCGACTAGAGTCCAAGGGTCTATGCCGGAAGCTGGAAATGACTGGACATGACTCCTTCTTTTCTTGGGATCCCAAACATTGACCCTGAAATCAACCATCCCTTTTCCGTTTCTCGGTCAAACATGCCAATACCAAACAGGTCGTGTCACATAGAAACTTCTGCGACCCACGCATATCATATCCGTGTTTTGAACAGGCCTTGTAGGGAGTTTCCTTCTTGGCAGGCCTGTACCTACATAGACGCTCCAAACAGCCCTTGGTCCCTCAAAACCTATAGGGATTGGTTCAGGTCCGGGCCCCAAATTTTCGAGGAAGACCGGGTCCGGCCCCACAACTAGCAGGGGCTTGGGACTCCTCCTCCTTGCTGCTTCATGGGGAAGAACTGGATACTTGACTTGCTCCGGATCGCTTCCTCCTTCTTCGCTTCTTGCAAGACGAATGGAGAAATCGTAGAGTCTCAGGTGCTGGAGACCTCTTCTATCTTCTATCTAACCCCGAGGGATCCAGTCTACCTTCGTCTGGAGACACTGTTACTGACTCCTGAGCCGGAAATCCCTGGAAAACAAAGGGTCAGCTTGGTCTACCTGTTCTTGTTGAGTGAGCGGGAAAAGCATTCCCCCAAAAAAGGGTTAACGGTGACCCACCGACTGGATCCACTGTTGTGTAGGTGCCAGCCAGTCGGGTCCAGTCGTACCGCACCCTGAGGTTAGGTACGACTGAACCAGCGCTGGTAGGCCTTGAACCCACACGACCCGACAACATATGGGTGCAAAACAGCATATAGCAACGCAAAAGGGGTGGCGGGGACCAGCATCAAACGATGACACCCTAGGGCTCCTGGCCCATATCCTCAGGTTCGGTGGTTAGACCCTCCCAAACCCACCCCTGGCCCACCTTCGAAACGGAGGTAGGCCAGGAGCCCTAGGGAAACACTTGTATGCCGAGTCACATTGAAAAAGGTGCCGCCTGGCTGGCGCGAGTACTCTCGCGCTTCTTCCTGGAGCCTCCCAAAACGCTTCTCCGCTGGCAGGCGAACGGTGTTGTTCACTGAAAGAGTGAACTGGTGAGTGAGTGCAACTCGTTCGTGGGCAGGTGGTTGGATATAGCCAGACATTTCTAGGCAGCAATTACTTATGCCCAACATCATTAGCAAACAATCCGTTTATCACACAAAATACCTCTTTTAACTTTTAACCCTTGTTTTAACACCATTCACTTTCACCATCCTGTCTTTTGATCCTTGGCTGTGTCAAACATGCGTGTTTGTCCTTCATACGTTGTTCAATCATGTTCAATCTGTGGATCTCGGGGCCTTTGACCCAGCAAGGATCAATCCTGACCCTGGTACTCTCCCACTCCATGAGAAAGGATGATGGATTGAAGTTCCATATTCTGGTTGCCCTTCAAACTTTGGATCCATTCCAAGCACCAAGCGATTCAACGAGGGAATCTTAAATCTGTAGGACAGCAGAAGTCTCTGCTTTTACGGGCATTGGCGGGCACAAGAGTTCTTTACATTTGAAGCCTTAGAAGCGTATAGAGAAGCCTTCTTTGACAACCTCGTCTACATGGTTCGCATCGGAACCTGTGGATGGAATTGGTTCCTGCCTGTTCTTACTGGAATAAGGTACTTTAAAGTGTCTATTACATCCTTAGACCCTCGATCCAAACCAAAGTGTATTTTCTTTGGAAAGTCCTTGGAGGAGTCGGGATAATGGATCAATCTGTTAAGTTCTCAGGAGCAGCGTTGATGTTGTCTCTAAAACATGCGCTTGGAGCCGCCCCCTAAGTTTGCGGTTCGGTGGCAGGGATGGGTGCTAAGGGGGGTCTTACTACAATCTCAGCATGTGGCTGGAGCCCTAATTCGGAAATATAAGGCCACTGAGGGGCTATCAACCCTCTTGGAGTCACTATAGCTGCTTCCACCTTTGCGTCACCCGGGGCGTCAGCCTCCATCGTCCTCTTGCATTGCGGCGTTTCAACCACGCGACACGCGAACCCCCGCGGAAGCAAATCCACTGGGCAATTCTGAGCTGTGGTTTGGTACAAAGAAAGGGTCAAGCCCTTTTGGTCAGTGCTGCTTCCCATGTATAAACAACAGCACACTGTTGAAGGAAACCATACTACTCCGACTAGATCATTCATGGTCCATCCAGCCGATTGTCAACTGGCATTCCCTGTGGATTGAAAAAGAGATAGCAGCCCAATGACTGAACACAACGCTTTTCAGCATGCGCAAGCATGCAGAACTATGACAACCATGCTTTGTTGCTGGTGACTCGTTTGCTTCTTCGCCAATCTGAGAATGTATCTACTGCTGAAGCCAAAAAGGCTTCCGAGAGACGGCCGCGCTTTGACGGCGCGCGCGAAGCAGCAGCGCGTGACGCGCAAAGGAGCGGAAGTGGACCCTGATCGTCCTACGGTCCCCCATTTGGGCGAACGAACAAGCTCTTTGATGGATGGGTTTCATCAAGATGAACAAAACAGTACCCAGTTGACCCCTAAACTTGCCCTAAATTGCGCCGTGTCTGATTGTTGAGGATTGTTGAGCCCTAGGTGGTGAACATCATGGGAGATGTGCGTTCCCTCTAATACCAAAATGCTACAAAGCTAAGGTGCGGTACCCAGTTTGGGTGGTTCATAGACCCATGTGCTTACCATCCAATAAGCATCCAAACTGGGTACTGGCTTGAAGCTGTGTTCTTTTCCAAATCACGCAAAATGCAAACCCCAAATCAGTGAAACCAGCTCTTGGATGCGGAAGGGGGCTCATCTGCATTTGAAAAACGTGGAAATTGGAGAATCACCGGGCCCAAAGGGCCCAACGGAAGGCCGGCCGGCGTTCACCCAACGTTGGCACATGGCTCCGCCCATAATATACACCATCCAAAGAACAAAGCCATTCAGAGAAAGTATGAGAACGTGTTGATTTGCTCGGATTGGTTTGTATATGTTTGTATCATTTTCTGTGCCCAAGATGTCCTGTGTGTCCTTGATGGCATGAAAGTCCCTCTATATCAGCACCCGACTTGGAAAAGGTCTCCGAAATGGTGCCTGAAACAGAACCTTCAACGTGGCAGGTGCTGATGGGGCAGTGAGGGTGCTGCTATATCATGCCCCAGATCGACTCGGCAAGTCATGAGACCTGCAAAACACCCGTCTCGCTGCATGTTCAAATGTCTCGAATGTGCATTATTCTTTAGCAGTATCCAGCCGAAACATGCCAAAACCCATCACTACAGTCACTACCACATATCTGCAGGACTCAGAATACATCTGACCACTGCTAAAACCTTTCAACAAGCTGCTTGCATTGTTTAGAGGTCTTGACTAAAAGGATCTTTATCTGCAGCATAGCACCAAAGAAACACATAAAACAATAAGCCGCATGCCGCAACATAGAACATTTACCAATTCTCCTCTATCGGATGCTTTACAACAAACTATAATATAGTCCCATGACTTCCACATAGATGCCATACACTTATACAGGATACAGTAAACGTTCTTTCATCCATTGAACCGTCTCACATGCACACACACCAAAACACATATGTTGCTTCAAGTTACGTCCAGGTCGCATTCGACCGACCTGGAGGGGTCGTTTTGACACTGCGAAGCGAGTCTGCAACTTCCAAACCTTCGCCGACTGGAGGGTCCGACTGACTTGATCGCAGTAACTTCTATCCCCAGCACCGGCTGGCACGTGGGTGACTTGCAACAGCCAGCTTACACCATCCAAGCTTTCGGAGCATTCATATCCACGTTTTGTACAGCTGACTATAGACCAACCACAAACTCTACATGTTTTTTCCCCCCGTTCTGACGCCAACTTCTTCCGGAATTCGACGAAAAAAACCGCTCTTGCGACGTCGTATTCGTCGTATTCCGCAGCATCCCAACCTGCCGGCCCAGGGCCACGAAGTCGGGCTTCTCAGAGGTGATCTCGGGCCAGACCTGACGGGCGCAGGTACGCCCAGCCAGACGGTCCGCGGCGGTGGGCAAAGTAACGAGAGCCAGGATTGAAGCTTCAGGTTGTTTTGCTAACAATCAAAAGTATGTTCCATACATGCGTGGTCTTGGGTAGTCATAATCCTCTCACCACTGCAAAGGTGCGACATCAAAGCAAGCTGACCTTCGCCTGGCTGCCCAAGCGGGCCCACTTCCCATCAAGGGACCGTGGTTCCTGCGGAATAGTCGAGCAAATGGACGGAAGACATGGGAATCTCATGGAACTTCCATGTGTCTTTATATCCCAGATATGTTTTATATGACCAACTCCAGTGCAATGAGGTCTTTGACTTGAGGTAAAATGAGGTCTTTAACCCATGAACTCACAGCTACAGTGTCTTTTCACAGCGGGTCGGGTATACGGATTCATGAGCCTTTGAACCTCTCACTGCAAGAGAAACTCTGAACAGCTTGTGATCGATCTGGGGAAGATCACGACTCTGAACTGCCACTTGTGAATTCGACCCAAGGTACTTTTGAAAATGGTACATGACCAAAATCAAATACTTCTCTACACATATACAGGTCTACCGTCTATCCTATATTACCAGGGCCCAGTGGATGATGATGGTTCAGTTGCAGGCCTTGTTCAAAAGTGATGTTCTTGTTTACTGACTGCTGCAGGTAATAGGACAAAGTCTTCCCAGTGCCAAGGACACCAGGACGAAAGGAACAATAGCAACACCAAGTAGAGATATAATGAGATATATGCAGACTGTTCATGCAACAGGGCTTTCCTGATTAAGGAAGTGAAGATTCTGTGGATAAATTCCTATAGGAAATGATTTGAAATATCATCTCCCGAGGTGAAGCTTGCCTCAGGTGATTATGCAAACACATAGTTCTAGGGTGAAACGATTATCTATGGTCTGGTCAGCGAGTGGCCGACTCCATCAGCATCAAGGTGAAGAACGATGGCCAATCCAAGTACTCTCGCTCTAGGCTGAGATTGGCCCAATTGGGTGGAAGTTATGCGACGTGGGATGGAGCCGGAGCGTATTGGCACCTTCGATGATGGAGCGACATGCCCAAAGAAAAAGGGTCCCGTCTTGCTTTGAACTTGCCTGCCAGTGACAATGAGGCAGCTGTCATAGAATACCATAACCGGTTCAGGCGGCTATGCTTGGTGCCATATATATGAAGTGGTGATCCACAAATTTACTGCGAAGGCAGGCCGTGGCAGCAAAAACAAGGCCCATGAAAACTGCGGCAACGAGGTCAAGGATGACGAAGAGAAGGCTGATGCAGCTTCACGGAGTTAGAAGTGTGGCAAGTCAGAGTGAGAAGTAATTAGGCTTCAAAGAATGCTGAGGTGACCTGACGCGGGCCATGTGAAAAAACAAGACGAGGGTGAAATTTGTTTGCAAAGAGTGTGAGCTATTGGAGCTCTGACTTCGAGAATACCAAGAGCTGCATGTGTATGTTTTCGATCCTACATGCTGGTGCTGCGGCAGCTGGTGCCGCTGCAGGATGTCGCTGCTATGTGCGCTTGGGAGCTCGGGTGCTGGGGTTTATTTTGGCGTAACTCAAGCGCATGGAGAAATATGTTTAACTTTTCGCCGCTGCTGTGTGCGTTTGGGTGCTGGTGCCGATGCTATCTGGGGTCTATGCTGACGTAACAAACAGCGTTGAAGAATGCGTTTTACTTCTCGTGCTAGAGAGATTTGATGAAGGCTGCTAGGAACACGAAGTCTGCACTGACATACAGACGTGTTCTTGGTTCTGGCATGCCTGTCAGACTTTCATTCCGTGCTGTTCTAGTCCGACTTTGTGCGTGGCCGAGGTGCTTGCTGCCAGATGAGCGACGTGGCACGCACGAGAAGAAGAATAATAAGAAAAAAAAACAAAAAACATAGGAAAAAAACAGGAAGAAACAAACACCAATTGGGAATTGGGAGCAAAAGAAAAACAATCACTACTAACAACAAAAACAGCAACAATAACAACAACCACGACTACTTCTGCTGCTGCTGCTACTACTACTACTACTCCTGCTACTACTACTACTACTACTACTACTACTACTACTACTACTACTAGTACTACTAGTACTACTACTACTACTACTACTACTACTACTACTACTACTACTACTACTACTTACTCCCCTTTCTCTCTTGGGCCTTGTCAGTCTCGTTGGCCCGCTGGTCCCTTGTTCCCGTCGTGGAATATCGTGGAAGGGTCCCGTCAAGCCCGTGGGCCGGAACGGGAGAGGACTCTTCGTCCACCTGGAGCTGACCCATTCATACCGCAGAAATCACGGACTTGATAGGGTGTTTAAGTGCATCTGGCCACCAGGATGCGCAGAACATTGTAACATGTGTAGAAGTTGGGTCGATGTTCTCACTGCTGTTGGAGTGAGGTCAACTTTTATAGAGCCTGGCCGTAGCCAATTCGCCTACGGGACTACGTCCCAATGACAGCACGGGTGCGCGATCTGGACGCAAACTTGGTCCAAGAGCGGTATCTTGAACGCTGGCGCTGTTGGGTCCATACCCCACATGGGTGACACTTCAGGGACGTTCATGGTCAAAGCCTTCGTTGGCGTTGTCTGCACTCTGAGGAGCCGTCTGCTTCCACTACATCCGCCTGCGTTGGCACGACGAGGGGCACTTGGGTTGAGATGGGTGCAGCTTGACACGCAGCCAGCAAACGCTGTTCGCCAGTCAACGCAGCAGCAGCGGGACCGCAATCAGGCCTCTCAGTCTGGCTGCGCAGAGGCATCTTGCTCTTCCATAGGATCACAATGCCGTGCGATAAGTCGAAAGTCCTCCACCTTCACGTCTTCTTGGGGCACAGCCTCAATCACTCAATCATACTCAATCACTAGTTCGAAGATCAATTTGCAGCAGGCGAGATCAGCAATGTGCCATGGGGCTGTGCCCAAACGCCCGGCCGACTCTCTGTCGTCCTCGAACCATCGATCCAAAGAAGAACCTCTAGAGGTGATGTTTCAGCAACATATGACATATATCCTGTATCCCCGACGCTCATGGACCCTCCTAAGTAGGGGCCGGCCGGACCCTCCTAAGTAGGGGTCCGGACCCTCAAATAGGGTTTTGAGGGACCAAGAGCTGTTTGGAGCGTCTGGGATATATATATGCACTTGAAGAAACCCTTGCTCCGTACAGGCTGCTTTTTGTCAAATCAGCCCGTGCCCTATGACTGAAAAGGCATGCAAGCCCCACTAGACCTGTGTAGTGCTTCAAGCACTTAAGAAACTTTACCCAAGCACTTATGGCTCCCTTCCACGCGCTCCTGACTGGCTCAGTGACACTGTAAGAAGTCTTCCAGAGCACAACGAACAGGGCACTGGGAAAGGGGGGGTAATGTGAGTGTGGTCTGGGCTTGCAATGCCGTATCTAGATAGATGCTAGTTGCATTAGGACAGGAACACCTTCCTTTCGTGAGTAGTTGGTCAATGGTGGTGCCATTTCTGTACGCTGTAGAGGCACCACATCTGCGGAAATTGTAAGGGTTAAATTAAAAGGAAGCTGGGTGCAAACAGGCTACACTTTGATGCCACCGAGTCATAAACTCATATCAGCTACCTGTCCAACAGTTGCCAGGCTTGGTGTTCTTGAGAAAGCATTTCAGGGATTTGATGCAGGTAGACTCTGCGAGCTCTACCCGTTCCAACGAGGGGAGTTTCCTCTTGACTTGCGACGTGGATAGGAATAAGATAGCTTTGTCTTTTTCCAGTATCACGTGCTCACGTTGAAGAACCGGCAGTTCCCCCATTCTCAAGAAAGCTGCAAAGGCAACTATCAGCCAATATGTAAAGGTGGCTGGCCCCACATCAAAGATTTCAAAAACCAGCAAAGTTGGAGGAAACGTCTGGAATCATCATAGGCTTCTTTGTACCTATTCTCAGTATTTTGTGAAGCAGCCTGATTGCGTAAAGTTTTGCTTCTTTTCCTCTCTTCGGCTCTTCCTCGCTTCGTATGGCGGCTCTGTACTTGAGGTGCCTTACGGGGCGTGACGCCTGGAAGGTTCACCCGCTGGGTTTCGATCGCCCTCAACCCAGCCTAAGATTGGGATGATTCCTCCGGCCAACTGCAGCGCGCCATACCTCCTCAGGAGCCGGTTTAGGATGCGAGACGGTGATCGTCCTTTGACGGCCACCGCCAGCACCAATCGGCTGTCGACTAAATGCAAAGCTCGACAGCAACCAATTTTTGAACTGCGCAACCTCCATGCCAAACTTGACACTAAAGCCTTCATCTCCAGAACATATTTGTGTTCCGGAAACAGAAAAGCAAAACTTTGCCCTTCGTGCCATTGCCACCGATTCACATCAGTGTCTGCTCGTGGACACGAGTCAGGCCTGTAGAGGCTGCCGAGGTCTAAGTGAACGCCAGATCCCCTGTATTCTTGCCTCTACAAGCCTTGTGCTCAGATGTTTCTCCTCCTGAAGATGCTCCTCCTCCGTTGGGTAGCACTCGAGGATGTCATTCAAGGCCTTGAGCAACTCCTCACCTGCCAGAGTCTCGGTGGCACTTTCCTCGTCTTCCTTACGGTCACGGCGGGTCTTTGTTGCTTCAAGTAGACCTGCGCCCTCTTTAGCTGGCTCTTCGGCTTCCTCCTCCAACTTAACCTGCAGGAAACCTTGCATTGACTCATTGACATGGGCTTGCGCAAGAGTCACTGGTCCTCTGCCCTTCCGCCTCATGGCTCTTAGGAGTTGGTCAAACAGAAGGGGCCAGCGTCGTCACATGGAAGGAGGGTCAGTCTTTGAGTCCCTTCCGTACCTGAGAATTGCAATAAAGTGAACCATGATAAAAACCGTCATTGAATGGGAATCAAGCCCACATGCCCTCCCTGAAAACCAATGGTCAGGCTGGTCAGGTCATTAGCTTGTATCCTACCCAACTGGTCCCTACACCTCCCAGTACCTTCTCAAAAGGTACCCTCCAAACCCACCCCAAACACCTTCTCAGAAGGTACTTGGAGGCCTAGGGGGTATCATCCGTGGCATTCCGACATTCTCCGATTTGACGCAGTCTCTGTCATGGCCATCCCTCAGTTGGCCCTCCTCCGGGCGTGCAGCGCAAAGCAGGCTGCCCTGCACACCGGGTCACCAGCGTGGTGAGAAATATCAAGCACATCAACAATAGGTGCCAAAATGACCGAAACACCGTGGGTAGTTACACAGGTAGAAGCACTGCAGCCAAGTGGGGGGCTACTGGGCCTTTTCAGAGCAGCTCGGCTCGGGGTGAACTTTATTACACATGTCTTGCACATTCTTGCACACATACACAATCAAATTCAGTGGGCCTTGTGCCTTCGAACCGCACCTCCAGCAAGGCAGGTCGAGGAGTGCAAGGGGAGTCTGTAGTGACTCCAAACCAATATAACCAATTCAAAGAACCTATCAAAACAGAATAGACCTGCGCGCAAAGTGGGACTCCAAAACCAGCACACGCACGTCAACTTACTTACGCGCGGCCTGCCCGAACAACAGCTCAATAAAATATTAATACAACATATCAATGAGTAAAGATCCTTCACACTCCATATCCACATCTACCAGCCACCATTCTCCGTCGGGTCACCCAGGATACCAGCTATGGCAAGCAAAGCCAACTGGGCCACAGAGTAGACACTGCACCGTTCGTGTACATGTTCTCTCAAAGAAGCCTTTGATGTCTATATATGAGTATATTATATGAGTGCTATATACTTCTCAGAACTGTGCAGCAAGTCTTATTATTGCTTTCCCTGTTGACACCGTTGATCTGTATTCAAGCTCTCTCTCTATATATATATATGTATACATATATTCACCTGACAAACACATGAAGAGAGGTTACTCCAAAAACAGATTTAGTGCAGTTTCCATATGGTGCTCGTGTCCTTTGTCCTCCACAGAAAAATCAAATAAACTATGGATCCAACTATATTCCCCATCCTCCACCGCCAACCATTGAGACTTCGCTCCAGTTGGTCTTCCGACTTCACTGCGGAACCAGCCGCGGCGGTTCACCTGCCGCGCCTCCCGAAGCACTGCTAAAGGTTCGCTCTGCAACGAGGCCTCCGAGCGCACCTGACGCCGTGGCGAGGCCCACTACGTCGGTGGTGCGCTGTGCGCGCACGACGTAGCCCTCCGGCCCGCAAGGTACCCCTGGCCCGGCAGACAGACGAAGCCATAGACCCTGAAACTCACCCTGTGGAAGACCATGTTCTGAATACCAATCCCACGGGTTTTGAGAGTCCATGTTAATCTGCAGGTGGGTATGTTGATGAACATCAAGAAGTTGGAACATGTGGGAACATAGCGGATGAAGTTGCACCTGGTTTTTGACTGAACCTTGCGGTCAATCTGTAGAACTGGATTTGAACCAGTGTCGGAAACATTGTGCCTAGCTCCTGCAGCGGTTCAAACTGAAGTAGAATGATCTTTCACGTAGAATCATTATTTCCCTAATGACACGTCAAACACATCATTTTACCGGACGTGGTCATACAAAAACACTATATATATGCTACTATAAGGAGGTACCATAACTTGTCTTACTGGGTCAGACTGGACTTGGGTTCAGATCCTGCTCTTGCTTCACCGGTCTTCGCAGTGATGGCGCCACGCGCGTCGAGGCCCGCGCGGGTCGATGCCCAGGTGTCCGCACGAAAACGAAGGTGTGGATGACCTTCCAGTGCTCGCAGTTGCACCTGATACGTACCAATTGCTAGGTTGGAGACCAGCACCTTTTGGTTGCACCAAAAACAGGAGCGAACAGGTTGAGACCCCGTGGCGTGGCGTGGCTCGTGTTGGCATGACAGGGGCGGTTGTAAGGGGCGGTTGTAAAAACATAAACATGTTGTGGGAAGAAAACACGAACCCATTTAACTTAACCGTGTATACATTTATTGTATATTATATTATATTATCATATACCGTGGAGACCCTATATGAGTCAGCGTCAAAAATATATGCTTGGAGTGTTTTCGTTTCACTTTTGTCAGTCCCCTATCGTTTTCCATGGTTTTGGGTTTTGCAAGTATGAACATGAGTACCCTATCGTTTTCCATGCTTTTGACCCCCCTCTTGCGAACAGCAGCACACACACATGCACATGGACCAACCTGCCAGGTCTAGGGTAGGGGTAAAAAACACAGTGACAAGCGGTGCCAGGAGGATTTGCCTCTCACATTGCATGTAAATAAGAACTGGAATCTGCACAGCCTTGGTTAACATGCATTGAGAGCCCCCCAAATCCACAACGCGACTGCTAGCAACAGGATATATCCGATCCAGGAAGCCCAACATGGAGGTGACCCACACCTGCCTCCTCCGAGCTGCACACACATTTTCAGTTCTGAGAAGATGAAGTGCTAGAACTGGAGCTGTCGCTGCCAGATGACGAGTCCGAACTTTCTGAGCCAGGGTTCATTGCAGCCTTTTTTTGTGCTACAGCCCTTTGCTTTTGCTTCTCTGCCCATTGCTTTCTTTTCTCAATCAAGCAATGGGCATCTGGCACCCCTGTGAAGCGCAAGTTTGCCCCATCTGGAAGTAGGTGGCTCTGGTCGCTCTGCCTCCTGGTCAAGGTAGTCTCCTCGTGAAGACCCAGGGGCCTAACATCATGGTCCCACCGCTCTCGCCCACTTTCAGACCAAAAGCCTCGGCGGTATGCAGGGGCAGAATCCTTGCTGGGCAGGAGTTCCAAATCACTGGTGAGATTGGTGGCTGCAACCATGTTGGAGAAGACATGGTTGAACACCTTGACGCCCAGCCTGCTGGGACCTTGAGCCACTGGAGCACTGGAAAGACAATATGTTCGAGTAATGTGAAATTTTTTCGCCTGCAGGCGATATCTTTCGTTCGCCGGCTTTTTCTGGGAACCGACATCATTGATGATCACCAACAACGGGGCAGTAGCGTCTGCGCTGCGTGCCGCCTGGTTTTTGCCTGCAAGAAACTTGCACAAGTCGGCAATCTCAACCAGGTCAGTGCCTTGCTTGCGGGCATCTTTCACATAGCGCTCAAAGATGGCAAATAATCTGTCTGCCTCGCTCTTGAAATGTTTTTCCACACCGTAGTGGACACATACTCGAGCTTGGTGCTGCACTGGCAGGACGCAGCAATAGTGGTGCAGTGCTTCGTAGGATCTAAAGTGCGGCCCGGCATCCGAAAGAAGATGAATGGTGTCCACCGGGTTTGTTCCCCTGCGTTGTCTCAGTGCCTGGTCGATGCACTGAGATGCCCGACAAGAGGTGTGATCCAAAATGTCTGATAGGATCAGAACCCGGGTCCACTCCACAGTGCCATCTCTTCTTCTTTCACTTACGACAGATCCAAAAATTGAGATTTCCATCCGTGCGTTTGCGAAGAACTCTTCTCCAGTCTGTGTGCTGCGGACTGGCAATGTGAAGAGTTCTTTGAAGTCTGACAGGACAACCACGGTACCTGCAGGAGGCTCCACCAACAGGTTTGTCAGCACTGGCTTTTGAAACTCATTGGCAGAACGATGGAAGAGGTAGCTGTCCAAGAGTTTTGACATTGCTTCCAGTTGCACACACATGTCCGCCTCCTTTGCGAAAAGGGTTACACGATTGCGCTGCGGGAAGCCGCTGCGCCTGTTCCGCAAGCAGCCCAAGCCACATGGCCAGGAGGTGTGCCTGTGTCGCCGACATGCCTCCTGAGCAGAATGATGCTCCACAAAATGCCGCAGCTGCCGCAAATGCAGGCCTGGCTTCTCAAGCAAAGAGTCATGGCCCTCAAACGCATCCCATTTGGCAAAATAGTTCGGCATGATGGCCGTGAGTTCGGAATGCACAGTGGCAAGCAAATCTTTCACCTGAGGGGCAGGTCTTCCAAATCTGACTACTTTCAGTTAAGCAACAAAAACAAAGCAACACAGAAGGCTTCGTGAGAGAAGTGGCTACTCCAGGCTACTCCATACTCTATATTAGTTACGCAGGCATGCATGGTTTGGGCACGCTGCCTGGGGAAGTACTTTCTTCTTGAGATCGTAGCAATAGATGCAATAGTCATTGATGCTATCCGCTTCTTTGAAATGTCTCAAATGCTTCTTTGCTAGACGCCAGAACGTGGACAAACCCAAAGATGCTCGTATCTCGGAACCTTGCTGCCAGATGCTTTTCTTGTCCTGCTTCAAAGTGCTCACGATCTTCCACTCCTGGTCCTGCGGGTCCCACGACAAACGGCTGCTAGGCTGTGAGGCTGCTGACAAAGCTTGCTCCACCATCTCTATGAGCTGTGGGTTGTTCTTCTTGTCAGGTCTTCCTCGCTTCCTGAGAGCGGGCTCTCGGTTCTGCTCTCCGGCACGTTTCCAGCGGATCCCCCCCATGCTAAAGCCGAATTCAGCTGCGCGGGCTTGAGTGCCACAAAATTCACGCACCATCACATCCACATGCTCCCTAACCAAGCGCACTGCATCCGGTGGGTTTGGCGAAGCAAACCCGGGGCATTTTGACAGGCGACCCAGAAGAAAAGACGAGATGGAAGTCAATGACCCACTTGATTCACCAGACACGAGCGAGCCAGCACCTCCGATGCGTTTGGACACTGCAGGCAGTATGTCTGGCCACCTCTGTGATAGCTGCTGCAGCACATGTGTGACATCAGTAGCAGCATCCTCACTGGTGACACACCTGTCTAAGCAGCTTTGCAGAGACTTTCTTCTTCGCCATCTCTGCACTCTGCCTGCCGGCTGTTTCTTGAACTTTGGCGACTTGATCACTTTCTGGCGCGCGTTGGTCGAGGCTGCTTTGGCTTTTGGCTTCGCACTGGCCTGAGATTGCGCAGCTGCCCGCTCGATGAGCTCAGTCCGCTGGGCCTTGCTGAGGGTTGTCCATTTTTCTTTCCACACGTAACCCTCCAGCCAAAGTCGCTGAGCTGCATTGAGCCCACGCCCGTCCACTGCTGCTGCTGCAGCTTTCCCTCGCGGCCGTTTGGCTTCTCCAGGCACGGCTTCCCGAGCACGGGCTACTAGGACCGGACCTTCCACATCATCCTGTAAAGCTTCCTTCAACAGCAGCCGCATGCCAGCCATTGCTTTCGGCGTCTTCCCCATCGCTGTAGAAAAAAAGAGTATTCGTAGGGTATCGACAGGGGTCAAACTGGTCTTGGCATCACATGACAAGTTGGGCCTATACAGAGGGGTATCGATAGGGTATCGATAGGGCTATCCTGAAGACCTCCTCTGATCACTAGATTTCGGGCCAAGAAAACGTAAGATTCTGAAGGAGTGGCTCGTATGACTCGGCTGTTATCAATGACCAACCAGCTCCACTACCACAAGCTACCCTGCACTGGCATAGCCCTCTTCGTTGGGCAAACCACTACCG
>CAXAMN010005669.1:108806-131703 GCA_963970005.1 Durusdinium trenchii
TGGCATAGCCCTCTTCGTTGGGCAAACCACTACCGCAGTCTAGGTAAGCAATAGCATTGCACTCCTGTTGGGCAAGCCAACAATATACTAGCTCAGCCATGGCATAGCACTCTTCGTTGGGCAAACCAGTGAGTACCGTAGGGTAAACCATATATATAGGCAAGTTCCGAGTGAAGAACTATTGTTTAAAAGGAGTAATTACTCTGTCTATACCATGATATCTCATATTATGGGGTTCTATGGCAGGTTGGTCATTCGATACGATAAGATCGAGCAAGGCCGTCGGCAATGTTTTTCACCTGTCCACATGTTTGCTGCCAGCTCCCCCACAGGCGGCACATTGTGCCATCAGGATTTCACAAGGTCCAACTGACCCTAGTCAACATCTGGAATGCGCGTCTTCTGACGCAACCGACGAGGAGGAGGCTTGTCTTCGCACACCCCGCACAAGCAAACATCAGAGGTCTTAAGAGTGGAAATCTCACGAGATTTCTTGACAATGGCATCTAGAACCAGTGGCGTTGCTTTGCAAGCCGCAATGCACTTGCCCGTTCCGAGCTTATGACACGCCTGCATGCATGAATCACACAAGCTCCCACTGACCACTCTGGTCTTCATATTCCAACGGTAGCCCCATCCGCAGCTATGCTTGCGGCGGGAACAGAAGGAACACTCGTGAGATGTGCTATGAAGATGTCCACTTGGGTTCCCTTTATTGGAGCCAAGTGTTGCTCTTGCCAACTTCAACTTCTCAAAGGTCCCAGGGCTGAGGGGTAAGCCTTTCTCTGCGGAAATGGCAGAATCCAGGGGCCGCTTTTTTGGCCGGTGTACTGGGAACAACTTCTGGCACAATGTCAATGCTCTCACTGACTTTGCCGGCGTTGCCAACTGCACCGTTTCCGTCTAACATCTCAGTCTCTGCCACTCCACACGCTTCCACGACATCTGCTGCTGGGCCTGCAGGGAACTGCAGGGAAGGGAGGTGGACATGAAGCAAACAGGGGTGCAGGACAGGCTCTATCAATTAGGCAAAACCTTGAGAAACGTTCAATGCCCTCAAAAAATGCTACAACAGGCTTGCCAAAGCAGAAGCCATGCCTTCATTTTCATGTTCCGCTCGCAGGTCTTGCTTGGCATCAGCTGTCTTGGGCTCATTCATGTCAGATTGTACTGCGTCACCTTCAGTTTCACTTCCGAACGTGCACAGCATGCACATGAAAAGAAAAAGAAGTCAGGTGATGGGTGTCTCTAGGCAGCCAGTATAGCCTCTGGAATGCAAAAAGTAAGGGGTGTCCAACAATAATCTCTGGAATGACACGACAATTTTTTCGGACCTTGCCTGACTGACCAAAGCTAGAAAGCTGCTGATCACCGTTCCCCTGCCCCATCTTCAAAAGGTCTTCTGCTTTGCCCACAGTGTCTGACCCACACGCATTGCCCACAATGCTCTCAGGCTTCGGCGTCACAGCATCCTTCAGTGGAGAAAGCGCTGGACGAAGTCTACATATGGGCCGAGCCAACAGAAAGATGCTCAAAGATAGGAAAACAGAATTGAGCCGAGTTTCCTCTGAAAAGCCATGCTCTTTGGCCTGCTTCTTACTTTTGTATTGCTTGGTCTTGCCCTTCTCATCTGTCTTAATGTAGACCCCTGGGGTCAAAAAGGAGTTTGTTTCATCGGATAGCTGACAGCCATGGTTGCTAAGTCCGTTCTCGGTACTTGTTTAATGATGGCTTTTTCATTGTCTCATGATGGTTCTGTCAAAGCATCCAAAGAATTTCAATGTCTGCAGGCAAGAAGCAGTACTTGCGATCACTGCTGATCAGCTCACGCTGCTCAACCCGCCACATGGCGTGCGTCACCCCCCCCCTTTAAGCTCAAAAAAGCTTCGCCACACAATGAACACACATGCTGAAGACGTGTACTAGACTGGCGTTGTTCTGTTAGAGACCGTCATGTATGTATACATAGGGGTATCGTTTTTTATCAGTCCCCTATCGTTTTTCAAGGAAAATCACAAAAGCAACACAGAGATGAAACGTCCCTTACTAAAGTAATTGATGATAATTTTGAGGTTGCCTCATATACAGGCCTAGGGTGCCAATCGGAGGTTTCTGAGGTGCCTACAATCTTGGTACATGACTAGTAGATAAACAAAACACAAGGTTTTTGGTACTCTCATTCATGACGGTTCCGGTTTCTGCAACACAATGTTGACGTGCCTGGCGACTAGCAAATCGCTTCAGCAATGTCTTCGGCAAATCGCTGTCCACTGTATTGGATCGAAGTCGGCAACACCATGTACGTGACCAACGAAGCCTCACAGATTTAGTTTAGTGGAACACCAACTCCACACGGCTTCCAACAGCCTGCTTCAGCAACACTCAAACATGCCAGCTCGTTCTGGTTGGCAGGTTCTGGGCTGGATTCTTCTTGGTGATAGCATGGCCAGCGGTTCTTGGCTGTTGCCCCTGACGGTAACGCTTGAACCGGACTTCCATTTGGAGGCTGAGGTCCCAGGACCTGGGAACGCATGCCTTCTGGCTTCACTGTGGTGGCCTGCAGCCCCACCTTCACAACCTTCACTCCCACGGAATGATCTGTTCAAAGACTACGCAGCGTCCGGGTCCGCCTCTACACCAGACATTCTACACGAAACTGCCTTCCCGTACGTCCTCAGGCTTGCTCGGAACGCTGTGGCGTCGTCTTCTGCGCCAGGAAGTGGAGAAATCCACCTGTCTAGAATACAACCCGAACCCTTTCATTCTTAGAGTCTCCTCCACTATCTCAGTCATTGAAGTGCTTCAATACTCCCGCGCACCTTTTCCCACACGGCTCTTGTTGACCAATCCCAAAAATTAGTGAAACGTTATCCACTTTTCCTGGGCAGCCGTTGGTGACCTCTTCCCCTTCTCCCTCTCTACTCTCCGCTTGGTCCCCAGCATCTGCAAGTGCCGTTGACACAGCTCCGGCGCTGCTCGGGTCTGCGCGCGCGGGACCATTTTTTTGCAGGGCTCAAAGCAATGGCGTTCCACACCATGCATGGAATGTTTGCGTCTGGAGATTTGGGTCGTCAATGGGGTGGCATTTTTCTGACATCCGTCACACAGTGACGATGGAACCCTGGCTCTCGCGGAACCTTCGCTCCAAAAGGTGTGGCGACCCAAATTCAGTCGCCCCAAAGAAAAGCCTTGCAGAAGCTGACCCAATCGAAATGGTACTGTACAATACCAGCCATGGGTATACTGTCTAATTTCATGACTCACCATCTGGAATTCGGTGCTTCTAGCAGATTCTGTTTAAACAGTGACAGTGCATATCAAATAGATAAGCTCAAGGTGTCCAACCCAAACCGCCAAGGTGTCAGTGCGTTGCTTCTGCACCCGCTTTCGTGCCTGCTTCGGCATCTTGGCCAAGGTCTGAGATCCCCGGGCGATCGATTCGCCTTCGCCGGAGCGAGATCGGGCATCGACCAGCGACAGATCTGCAGTCTGATCAGTTGCAAGACCTACAGTAATACGGATCCACGGATCCACCGAAGCGAAGGGTATGACCGTGATGACTGGGCCCGATGGGGGAGGGCGCCGACATGAAGAATCTCCAGAATCTCACCTTCTCAGGTTCGGTATGTAGATCCATAGGGAGGTTCACCTGTTTCTATCTCTTCGCTTTAGTGGGGAAATGAATCTCCAAAAAAACTTTATGTTTAAGCTTATCCCCTGGGTAGGTCGAAGAATGCTGGGACGAAGATATCACTCCCAACATGACCACAACGGGTGAATGGGGTGGCATATATTCCAAACATGGAGTGTCTGTGACTTGGAAGTGGACCACACTACATGTTTGTACAGGAGAATGGTCTTCCCAGTGGATTTGGGGTCCACCAAATAATCTGTTCGTCAGAGTGTTACCAATACCATCGAGGATCTTTAGATTGGGGACCATGGAGACCCGCTGGGCCTATCATGACCCTTCACCTTGTCTCTTCAAACTTTGGACTTCATCGGTTGATCGACGCTAAGCCGAGCTGGACCTGGTACCACACTCTCACACTGCACCCCCCAATAAGTATCTTATAACTGACCCTGAAACCAAGTGATGTGGTCTTCACACTCGCAGGTGCTTCCATTTTAGGCACCGTTTCACCCCATTGGTCGCGTCGTTCTGACGAAACAGACCGAACCCATCCGACCGGACCCATCCTCCTGCCGCCTGACGCGACCGACGTTGGGACGAAAGCACGGAGCGACCGTAGAGGGTAGGAGGGTAGGAGGGTAGGAGGGAGGTTCCAAGCGTCACGTTTTCGGGGAACACTGTGGAACATATCGGATAAAGTAGGATAACAAGTTCAAAAACAGAAAGCAAGAACCTGTTTTGTTCAAAGTGACCTTTTGACATCTTGGTTTCAAGTCGCAAAAAGAGGGGCTGGAAAAGCTCTCTTACTGTGACTCCTTTGGAGGTCACTTTGAAGGTCTGTCGGACATGATGGTTCAAATTGGTGATTGGAGACACTGTTATGTAGGTTTGGAGCGTCCAAGTCCCTTCTGACTGAGGTTCGGTACGACTGGATCCCTAGGATTCATGCTTCTCCATTTCTTCAAGGGCTCTTTGAGCCTGGACCAATTACTTCTCGAGGCGACAGTGGTGTGTTCTTCTTTGGGAGAGCGGTTGGTCGGTCGGTGAGCGGGTGAGGCGACGAGCCCCGAAAAGGATCACGTCATGACATCTGACGGCCAAACAGGTGTGAAGTGACTCCACAAAACCCTCATCTACCAGGGCCCCCTTAAAGCCCTGGCCAGGGGTTCGAATTCTAGCTGAAAGGCGATCGGCCGACAAGTGGCCAAAACACAGGACCGTCGTGGTCCAAACCGCGAACGCGCCGCTCAGTTTTCCTAAGCTCGAGCCCCGCCCTTCCGGGGTGACGTGTCAAAGGTTCATGACATGCGACCTCATGCGCACATCCCCCACACTTCCTGAACCTTTGGCTCATTGAAGTGGAGGATATATTACAACCTCATCTTCTGCGTCCCAGGGCCAGTTGTGCTTGCTCGCCAACTTCTTCAACTGGCACACAAAGGCAGCTTCTTGCCCTTCCATCTCCTTGATCTTCTGCTCGAGGATCCGTTTTTTTGGACCTTCTTGCCAGCCTCGAACTTCGGATCGTGGATGAGCCGCCAATGCTGTCGCTGAGCGAAGAAATGAAGCAAAATCTTCCGCGCTCCAAACTTCGTCAGCGCATCGCCCAATTGGGCGTTGCCATTCACCCATCGGAGTTGGGTTTTGGCTTTCACAGCCTGAGACACAGCGAGCGTCAGCTCGTATCCTGCCCTGCTATCTCGCAAGCCATGGAGAGAACTCATGTTCCGAGTCATGGCGTCAAAGATCCCCTTGGAATCCATGACCAAGGCACCAGCCACCTCTTGCACCGCCAGGTGAAGATCTCCTCGTCGAAGCTCAACTCCACCAAGCTCTGCCAAGAGCATCCGAACCGCATGGTTCTGGTCTTCTCCAAGCGTAATCGCCTGGACCTCAGCGCCATTCGATCCAAGGCACTGTCTTGGCGTTTTGCCACTCTTCCATTGAACCAGAGCCACCTGCGTCTCGATCCCTTGCAGGATCTCTTTGGGCGCCACGCCCGAGAGGATGCCCAAGGTGCTTGACCTGTCAGGTCTGTTATGCTGGCTTGCATCAGCCCAAGTGATCACGGCCAAGTCCTGGACCTTCTCCACCTGCCATGAAGATGGGAACAAAAGACCTTGTCCAGCGTCTCTCCTCATCTCGCGAATCAGTTTGTTGGTCTTATAGAGAGTCTCAATCGTGCCACGGCTGATCTCACTCAACAAAAGGGAAATCTCCGCCAACAACTGCGGACCAGTTTGAGTGCTCCTCCAACTCATGGTACCAAGTGCTCCACGAAGTTGAGAAACCTCTTGGCCAGTCAGTGGCGTTTGCCTTGCCTTGGACTTATCGATCTCAATCTCCTCCAGCCATTTCAAGGAATAGGCCTCTTGATTCAGAACAATGCTGAAGTCCTTGCCCTGCTTGATCAAACAACCAGCGAAATCAAACTGCTCAGTCTCCCATTTTCCCCATCGGAAGGCCTCGTTCAAAATCTTCTCTCTGCTCATGTAGTAGGCCGACTCGGGGTGACCTGCCAGCAGGAAGTCGTCCACGTGCAATCCAGCAAGTCCCACCAGGACCTTATAGCCGTTGCTGTCGGTCTCAAACAGGGAGAAAAGGCATTTGTCGCCACGGAGCTGAATCCATCCAGAAGCAACCAAGACTTCAACACATCGCTCATACCATTTCCTCGGAGCATGGGCGAGACCATAGAATGCCTGCTGCACACGAAGAGCTCGAAGGTCACCGGGAGGTGCTCCAAAGAGAGCTGACAGCTCTGGCGTCGCCAAGACGTTCAACTCCTCCTTTGCAAGCTCGTGTTGGTCTGCAAGAAAGCAGATGTGACATCACCTGCCTTGACGGTCATCTTCATCGATGCCGCGACCGTCAGCAGCAGGTTCCTCCCCACCTTCGACATTGTTGGGCTCGCAGTCTCAACCTCCGTGAGATTGTGGGCTTGCAAGCCCAATACCACCAAGCGGGCCTTAGCCGACCCATCACCCTTGCGGGTGAGCACCCAGCGCATCTGCATCAGCTGAGCTGGATCTAGGCGGGCATGTTCCTCCTCCGTCAGGTTGCGCAAGGCTCTCGAGATGGAGACTTGCGAGAGCTCCTTTGCCATCGCCAGATCAAACTCCTTCTTCTCACTCAGAGGCAGGCGGTTCCAGTCGATCTCCTTGCCCTTCTCAGCCATTTTCTTGCTCAACCAAATGGCTCCTCGCCGTCTGTTCTTGTTCTTTGCCAACCAGTCGAAGTCATTCTCATCAATGTTCAAGGTGATCGCGATGAAGGTCTCCTTCTCTTCGCTTGCTGCCTCATCATGTTGCGATCCACCATGCTCTCCATCAGGTTGGAGTTATTCAGAACCATCAGATTCTTCATCAGACGGGGTTGAAGAGGTAGAAGAACTCGACGATGAAACTTGCTCCTCACCCTGTGTTGGAGCTCGTCGGCCATCATAGAGGTCATACATAAAAGTCTGGCCCTCACGATCTTGATGGTGCCCATCATGTCCTCCAGGTCGGTCACAGCCAGGGACAGCACATCGATTTGCACCTGATTCCCCACGGAGAGGTAGATTATCCACCACATCAGGTCCTCGCTCCTGAAGTGCTGCTTGCAGTCCCTGTGAAGGTGGTTGCAGGCCATGTTGATGGTCTGTGGATGCTCTTCCAGGTTCATTGGTCATCTCCTCCTCGGTCTCAACCTTCTCCTTGTCAATCTCCTTGTCCGCTTTCCTCTTCTCTCCACGCCGGGCAGGCGTCTTCACCTTCTTAACTGGCTGAGGATCAGGAAGCAGCTCAAAGTGTGTTTCGCCAGTCCACCTGTCAGGCAGGTTCTTGACAATGTCCACAGTGTCCCTGATCACAATGGGTTCACCAGCATCACCACGGTGTAGAGGGCGAACATAGGTAGTCCTCTTGCCAGAGAGTTCATCCAAGTTCACGGGGCAATGCATTGACCTTGCCGGATTAAAGAGTCCGAGCCGCGGAAGATGATGATGTCGAATCAACACCCGTTCACCTCCTTCATGTCGAAGAGACCATGTGTCTGACCTCATTCGCTCAGCAGCCGGCTCCTGCAAGACATCCGTCGGAGTCAGGTCATGCATCTGCTTCTCCGAGGGGACATCACCTGAGACATCAAGATAGTAGCGTCCTTGAAAGGAACGAAGAAGCGTGTCCACCGACACAGGCTGGCGGTACACCGCCGCTCCTTCCATCACTGCCCCAAGTTCTTCACGTCGAGAAACAGGACGGATCTGATTGAGTTTGGCTCTCACCAATGTCGAACCTGAGCTCAGCCAAACAGTAGAACCTTCAAGCAGGATCACTCTCACCGGACCACTCCAATGGCCCTTCACCTTTCCAGGCTTCACTTTCTGCCGCCAGAGCATCACAAGTTGTCCACTCTTGTACTGGGTGACTTTCCGGCCTGTGGTGTTTGCCAGCTTCCCAAAACGATCAGCAGCTCGTTCCTTCTCAAAGGCCAACTTAGCACGCTGCCGCTCCTTCACCAATCGGCCAAAAGCTTTGCCCGGGTCCACACCTTGAAGCAACTGCTCATCATCCAACACACCGCCGCCATGTCCGAAGGCCCACTGGAATGCACTGTATCCACTTGATCCAACATGTGCATTCATCGCTCCAGCCGCCAGAGTGTAGAGGTCGGGGACGGACAGTTTGCTTCCCTCTTTTGCCAAGCGTTCCACCGTGCGCTTTGCAATGCCAATTGCTCGCTCCTCTGGACCCATGATCCAATGTGCTTCTGCAGGGGCAATGCTTAGTCCCACACCAGAACGTCCAAGATGCTCTGTGAAGGCACTTGATGTATAGTACCGAGCTGAATCTGCCAAGACCCAAGTCGGAGCCGGGTATGTCATCACCCACTTGCAAAAAGAGCGAACCACATCTTCTGTCTTTGGCTCCCAATTGCCCTTATACTCCTGAAGGTGGTCAATGAGGGTCAAACCAGATCCACGATCTCGCCAAATGATGAACTTGTTCTTGGTGCCGCTAGCATCCTCATGCTCAAAAACATCAGTGCCAAGGTGCGAAAACACAGGAGGCATCTCGCCTGTGCTTGCCGGTGGTCGAGGTCGTACTTGAGCAGCTTCTCGACATTCAGGACACTCCAAGTTCGAGGCCAGTTCAATCGCCCAGCCAGGAGAACCGCGTGCCTTGAGCAACTGCACCAAGTTGGACATACCAGCATGACCACTGGCTCTGTGTACTCTCAGCATCAGCTGCTTGACAGCCTCTAGCTTCTTCCCTGTCGGGGCAGTCTCCAGGTTCAGCTTGTTCCTCGAGAGTGCAAACACCTGCTCCTCATGTCCTCCTCCAGGTATTGGATCTCGAAGATCAGATGAAGAGACCACGTCCTCGGTGATATTGTCATTCTCAAGCAAGTAGGTTTCCACCGATCTCTCCAAAGAGTTCTCCTGTCGCTTCCAGTGATGAGACATGGTCTTGCAAATGTCCTGGCACATCTTTGGAGGATAGTATGCCGATGATTGTGCCGCAGAGCCACGGCAAACAGCATGTTCATGGCTCCTGTCACATCTTTTGTTCAAGGAAAGCCAGAGTTCTCGGCTTGTGGTCAGAATCGTCCATGACTTCTTGAGAGGGAGTCCTTGCCATTGAAGTCCATAAGCGCATCCATCAATCCGGATCCAGTGAAGTCGCCGGTTATGCTTTGCCGCCAAACGATGAAGTCGTGCAATGGCTTTGGACTTCCAACCAGCTGTGGCAGTTGTCGGCCACTCCCAAGCAATGTCACCTACGCTCTCAAGCATTGGCTCCAGGCTTTGAACCACCTCATCATTCCTGCGAAGATCTTGTCCTCGTCGATGTAGGAAGCGGTCCATCTCTTCTGGAGTTCGAGGAGTGAGATTCTGAAGAGCTGAAAGTCGGGTACATGACATCGATACCCAGGTCAGTCGTGGCTTGGTCTCTGCAAAATGGTCGTCGCCAGCTTTGCTGTTCCATGCTTGGCATCCAAGTTGAAGCCAGTCAAATAGTTCACCCGAAGACCTGTGTAGCCATGGTCCTGAAATGTCGCCGTCAACGTGGAGTTGGGCGAACAGGCTATCTCCATGATGTCCACCTGAGGACTCACTGCACCAATCATCTCTCGAACAGGTCCCATCAAGGTGCATGTCAAAGCTGCGGCCATTGCTAGCCGTCGGGCAAGTGAAGGTCGCACTTGCTTCTCGGTCACATTCGTCACCGCGTAGAGCTCCTCAATCGTGGAACTCGGCATCGAAGAAATTCGTGCGGTAGGGCGTGTAGAGCTCATGCCACACTTCGTAGTGCTCGTCGTGCGTGTAGATGGATGGTTGCCATCCTCATAGTTGGAGTTGCGTGTTGGGCTCACGTTGGAAATTGCAGGATTGATGTCCTTGTCGGCCTCCAGCTGACATAGACATGATGCCTTAGTGCAGGCAGATTCCGTCATCTTGCTCCTCAGTCGCCGCAAACTCGACCAGATGCCACTCACTCCGCCTTCTTCGACTCTGTCTCGGAGTCCGGAATTTCCTCCACCGTGTCCTCGGAGTTCACGCTCATGGCAATTGGTCCCCGCCTTGCCGTCGACGAAGTTGGCCGCCCAGCATAGCCCTTGTCCTGGATCTCCTTCTTCACGGAGTTGTCCTGCGGCTTCACCTTCTCCTTGCTCGGGGATCGGTTCTTCTTGGGAGTCACTGGCTCGCTGTCCTCCTTGCTCTTCCGGGTAGGACTTGTCTTCCGGGTCTCTCCGCAAGCCGTCGATGCCATCAATGCTTCTCCCAACTTCTCGTCCGCTCGGACTTGGACATTGGTCCGACCCTGTCCGCCGCTGTGCACCAGGATGCGACCCCTGATTTCCATCAGCTTCCCATTGAAGATCTTCTCTGTCATCTCTGATGGCTTGAAGTCGGGCCGCAGTTCTCTTGGGCTTGCTCCACCTGATCTGGTGGCGGGCCAATTGCCCTGGTCTGTCCAGTCGCCTTGCCCTTGGTCACGTAGCGAAGACGTAGACCGCATCGAGAGCATGCTTGCCACATTGCCGATCCATTCGCCCGCTCCTTGCCAGGGAGGTGCTCGCCATGGCATGGCCATCCAAGGTGTCGAGGATCGTGATCCGTGGCAGGGGGGCATGCCTTCATCCTCCAGGTGGGATGGATAGGCTTCTCGATGCTCTCGCAACCGCTGAGCCAAGATGCTGAGGCGGTCGTCAAACTCAGACAATCCACTCTTCGTCACCATCATGATCATACCGTTCGACGGAATTGCTGACTGACAATCTTCATGAACTTCTACATGCTGTGACTCATCTGACTGCAAAACAGTTGACATGTGCGTGACTGCACTTGACTCATGTGGATGTGTTTCTTCTGGATGAGGGTGAGTCTCCATGTCATCAACACGTGGCGAACGACAGTCAGCTGCAGAAGGCGACATGTATTCACTGGGTGCAGGAAGCTCCGAAGAAGGTCGCTCCTCTGAGGCTCTTGCAGCCGTTGAGGGCTCAGCCATCGGTTCAATGACCACTGATGGCGAAGTTGGAGAATAGTTGGAATCTAGCTCTAAGGCAGGCCTCTCAGCATGTCCATCACCACTACTGCCAAGGGTCACAAAGCAATCAGGATGCTCTCGCCGGCTGGCGTCCAATCTCACCGTAGTCTTCAACAAACGGGCAGTAGGGTCCTCTCGCTTCCTCTTCGTCTCACGATCTTCACCTTCAGGATCGCGAGGTCCATCGTCTCGAACTTCTCCAGAACGTCCACCTTCGGGAGGAGTTCGCCCAGGTGGAGGATGGTTTGGAGGTCGAGGTCGGCCATCATCTCCATCATCAGCATTCTCATCATCGCCGCCATAGCCACCCGGGTTGTTGAAGGGTGGTCCATCCAAATGCTCCAGTAGGAGGCGTAGAGGAAGACGGCGTGTCGCCAGAGAGAGTGTCAGGTGACCTCCTGGTGCCGTGATCAGCTCATTTGCAAACCATGCTCCATTTTGACCACGATGCGCCATGTAGTCACCATGGTAGGAAATCACCGCTCGGCGCTTCCGCATGTCGCGAGCTCCAAGCAACAATGGGGTCATCTCCGCACCGCCGTCAAGGAGGTAGAAGCTCAACCAACCAAGAGCTGGAGTGTTAAGCCAGACCTTGGAAACCGCTCTTTGAGATTCGCCGTTCCCGAACTTGAACCGAGGCCTCTCAGAGATGTTGACCTCATAGGTGAACAAGTGGGAGTCCAGGACCTTGGCCATCGCGCGAATCCCAGCAACCGATTCCGTCGCCCCAGTGTCCAAGACAACCTTAGACGTTCCAAGGCTCTCCAAATCAGTCTGGTCAAAGAGGCTCATGACATAGACTTCAGGAACCCATTCAGCTTCAGCGAAGAAGGTCTTTCCTTTCTTGCCCTTCGAACCTCCTTTGCCCTTGCCTTTTCCACGGCCACCAAATGAAGAGCTCCTCGACGAAGATGGAGATGCACCTTTCTTCCCACCTTTGGACCAGCGGTCAGGGCACTTCAGATACCCGTGACCGGGCTGACCGCAGATGAAGCACGGTCCGAAGCCACCTCCAACACCTTTGCCCTTGCCAGGCGCTGGCCCTTTTCTCTTCCCTTTGCCGCCACCAAGACTTCCAGGATGTCCTTTCGTGCCCGTAGGATCAAAATAACCCCGTGCAGCACGGACACGAGCAACAGCCTGTCTTGCTTCGGCCAATGTCTTGTTGGCCTCTGTGGCCAATGCAAAGGCTTCTTCAACTCGCTGCTCGTTCTCGAGCTCCTCAGTTGTCTTCTCCTCTGGCTCCTCCGGGTAGTAGTCATTCTCCTGGATGTAGTCCTCATAGGAGCCACCATCATCCCATGAAGTTGGACTCCATGAAGGGCTCCAGTCATTCCAGAAGATGTCCTCGCTCCACCAGCTTGGATCTTCACTCCACCAATCATCTTCCAGGCCCCAATCTTCACCTTCATCGGCCGCATACCACACAGAGCGTCTTGGCAGCCTTCCAGGATCATCAGCTTGATCAGCACCATCAGAAAATAGAGATCTCAAAGCTTGCCTGATCTGGGTGATGTGGGTCGAGTTCTTCGTCAGCGTGAGGACATGCTGACGTTCAGCTTGGGTGAGCTTGGCTGCTTTCAACAACCTGTAACCCCTGAGCTCATGCTCAAAGAATCCAGCGTTCTCGCCCTGGGAGGTTTCGACAACCTTCTCATCCTCAGCCGGGAAGTCATCATCTTCTCTGACCGAACTCAATCCTGCCCTCGTCACATTGGGTGACCTTGTAGGGGACATAGGTGGATCTCTTTCGCTTGCTCCGACACCCATGGACTTCACCTCACTTCGAGCTCGTTCATGGCGTGCACGTTGTAGTGCCTGCTGGAGCTCTGTGAAAAGCTCTTCCTCTCTCACCAGCAGCTGTGGGATCGCCTCGCCATGGGCTCGCTTCAAACCTGTCCATTTCTCCAATCTCGAGAAGCTATCAGGGATTGGAAGCTTCTGCAGTGGCGAGTCTCTGAGGACCCGCAGGAGTTTCTCCAGGCCAGTGTCAGAGGAGAAATCCTTTGGATCAAGGTGGCGAACCACCGACTTCGCAGCGCCCTGCAGCTTTTGCCAAATCCGAGGTGCCGCGAGCTTTCTCTCTGTCTCCTTGAGGGAGCATTCAAACCACCTGCACGATGTGGCGAATGCTTCAAAAGAAGACGGGTCACCGTCCCAGGCCGGGACGTCCTCCGCCGGCATGTCGCCGGCTCTCCACCACCAAAGCGCCCCAGCTCCTCACCAGGGAGCTCCGCCTACCATGAAAGGCGATCGGCCGACAAGTGGCCAAAACACAGGACCGTCGTGGTCCAAACCGCGAACGCGCCGCTCAGTTTTCCTAAGCTCGAGCCCCGCCCTTCCGGGGTGACGTGTCAAAGGTTCATGACATGCGACCTCATGCGCACACTAGCGAACAGAACAAAAGGTGATTCGGGGTATCCATTACCTACCCCCAATCGGGGGCGCTGCTATATAGTTATATATTATATTAGATTATACATATTGTATATTCTTTCAGAGAAGCCCTGGGGTGTGCATGATCCCTGACAACCACTCCTGGGGGGAGCTGCTATTGTTGGCTTCATAATCGATCTCAGGATGGTGAGGTTTGTGCAATCCATCACATGGGAGTGGCTAACTTCAACCGCTCATGGGAACAAAAGAACACGAAAGCATCCCTTCAGACTGGGATAGACATGAAAAGGGTCCCTCTTAAAGCATCGCTGGAGCTATTCTCGGGATAGCTATCATATGCTATATATGATGACGTTTGGATCAAAATCTGTAGCACTGTAGAACAGGGACTGGATTTGAGAAGCCAGTAGAGAGTCTCAATCCACTGCAACATGAAGACGAGGATCATTCATGGTTAACAACGGTAAGTTTAGTTCAATCAACAATCAGAAAAGCTACAGTATTGGTCAGGATGATGATTGTTTCGTTCATGTGTGGTTTCTTTCAAACGTCTGTGGTCCCAACTAGTGACGTTTTCCAGGAACAGGCGTGGCCTCAAACCAAGGAAATCACGTTCGCTCACGAACTGAAGAACCATGCAGGTCCATTCCCCAAGCTGCCGGAACTTCGACGTCATCGAAACCGCAGGTCGACACGTTGATCCGTTGCACGGGGGGCCAACGGCCGGAGAGGGTCGAACGAACAGCGCGCAGCGCGAAGGTGGATTTCATGGGCGGGGAAGTGTTCCTCAACTGACACGGTTATGGAATGAGCATGGCTTGCAGCCACGGCGTAGACGCGATCTGATGGTTTCGCGTGAACTGCTTGGCTTCTGCATTGGCAGTTTATGCCATGTGTGTGTTTTTCCAAGCCTAACTGTTCGTCCTTGAACATCCATGTTTCACTCCAATTTGACCAATGAGTATCACACTAATCACCAGTTTCGCCAGAGCCATGGCTATAGCTTTGTGCATAGGGTTTGGGCCTTGTTTTGGAGTTGCTCAGTGGCTTTCCTCAGGCTGCCCCTGAGATGGCAGTTAGTCAACAGAAAGGAACCCTTGGTTGTACCTGGAAGGTCAGAGGATGGTGGACCAGCACTCCAGGTGGGTCACGACCCTTCGATCGGAATCCACATCGGCCTTGGGCGAGGGTGACTGAGGGGATGGCGAAGTGGGCGAAGAAGCCGCCTGACGTGAGAAGAAACAAAGACTTCTGATGCTGCAGGATGTTTTTGGTCCTGCTCTGCCTGGAAAGAGGGAAATGGGCTGTAAAGGTTCAAGGATTCAGCACGCATGTTAAGAACATATCCAACGGTACCCCATTCTGATGGATATGTTGCAACTCGATGAAGTGATTTCTATACTCTGGTCTACGAGCAAAGGGTGGGGCGGGGACCAATCTCTATAACGAATATGCATCAAACTGAACACAGGAGGTCAGTTGGCAGAACCTGGGATCGTCTTTGGGATCGGTGTGGTTCCTTGTTGCCCTGGGATGGTGGAGACATCAAAGAGAAGTGTCAGGTGAAAGAAACAATATTAGAACACTTTGGTACACAAATCCGGAAACTGCCAGAAGAGGATTGATAAACACGATTATAAATATTATAGAGAGAGAGTTCCTCAACGAGGCACATAGGTTCTACAAGTTGTTTGTCAGCGTTGGAGCGGGGTTTTATGTATTGTCCCAACACCTGACATTATAAAATCGCTCTGGAAAACGACTAATATACAAGTCCTACAGTACAGTTTGTTTATTCCAGTCTGGCTTTAAAGGAACAGTGCCGGCCAAAGCAACAAACACACCACTCAAATTGCCCAACACTGGAAAAACATTGGGGGCCGCTAGAAAGGCCTATGCCTATTATTGTATCCTATTCTATCCTACTTTAGATTATCTACACAGCCAGATCCAAAACTATATTCGAGCATAAACCAAGTAGTAAATATATCAATTTTTTGCCTACTAGATACGCAATGTTTTGCTTAGGACTGGAACCCCCAAAGTAAGCAAGCGGTCTGATCTAGCCAAATGATTTTCATTGCTCTTGGGCCAAGCAAACAGCATCCTGAGGGCTCCAAGTACCTGCTCCAAGCAAACACTTTAAGTCAGAAAACACTTGGAACCTTAGGGCAAGGCAATGGAACCACATGAACCATGTCCGTTGTGAGTTTTCTTCAAGCCAAACAAATTGCATATACTGTTTCAGCGATATAATGCAGCGTGTGGAGGAAAACTTACACCAAAAACACACCGATAAATTTGACCTACATTGACCTACAACACAATCATACCAAGTGGCTGGTCCAGACTATACTTGTCAGCAATGATGCTTCCACTGTCCAAATGGTCCGTTAAAGAACATTCCGAACATTCCATATTAGTTGAAGATACGTGATCTCATTTACGGGAAAGTGCATCCTGTTGCATCTCAACATGTCCGTCATGAATCATAAAAAATGTGGCACAACATGTCCGCCTTCACCAAAGGAGATGAGGGCGCTGACACCTCTGCAGCGGAGCATACATGACACTTCGGCCATGTGTCCATGTGTGCAGCGTTTGGTACTAAACTACTTAAGTAGAAGGTCATGTCACAGTATCTCGTTCAGACTATATACTTTAGTAGCAACTCACACTATCTCTTTCAGAATACTTTAAGTGTCATCACGCAAAATATCCCAGTGCAGGTCGGCCCAAAAAAATTGCAGAACACCCTGCAATATAGGTTGTGTTTTTGTTTTTTCTAGCGGAGAAGGGAGAAATTCCATGGATCGTCTGTGAACTCCTCTGCCTCCTGGTGCATCTTCCTACTCCCTGGTCCACCCAGCCCATCTGACCCTGGGGTCCCAGCCACAGCTATCTCTGGTGGAGGTGCCTGGCAGGTCCACCAAGCGACATGAAGGACACCCCTCCCACACTCTACGCCCAGTTTCCGCGGAGATCTCTCCGGAGGACTCTCCATGTTGTATATTGTTTTTGCAATCATGAGATCTCTCCATGTTGTATCTGCAAGGAGATACAGTGTGTCTTTTGTTGTTTACAATCATTCTAGAATCCTACATATTTCGTGCGTAGTTGTTCCTTGAGAAGCCTCGAAAACAACACCTCCGAATGGGGGGGAGGATGACTTGCCCACTGAAACTGCAGTTCACCCGTTTGGCACCTGGGGGAGCATCCAACCGTTTGCCGCATCGTACTACTGGAACTTGGTTTGCTGAGCGACAGAAACAACAAAAAACATCAACAAACGGGTTTTGTTGGGTGGCTCATGTGGCTTCAAACCAGGCCGGAAGACCGCTGACCAGGGCCTGCATCGACAGGCGGGTCGACGGAAAACGACCGCATGAGCGTTCTGGGCGTTTCGGGACCGAAGTACAAAGAGAGGCACATGGAAAACATCCGTGAAGGTCATCCTGCTTTGATTCTCACCTAGGCAACCAACATATTTGTTAAAAGTCAAAAAGAACAAACACGTCCTTCATAATGGAATAGATTGAGCCAATGCCTCCCGAACAGGACTAGCTTGTTCCATCCTTTCTTACCCGTACCTGGCCCGTACCTTGTTAAAACATGTTAAAAGCACGACTCTCAAGTCAATGGCACGTTTCTTGGTGCCTAAGATTCTGCAATACAGAGGCACCTACAAAAGCTTGCAGGGTATCAACTCCTTAATTTTGTGATATAATACAACATGAAGCTCTGCCCGAGTTGTCGTTGCGTTGTCCAGGGTGATGGTTGTTCCACATGCCCGAACATTCTGGGCAGCCACTAGTACACACATTTGAAACATCTTCTGCTGGAAAAGAGGTGTCGACAAGCTTCCCATGATGCTGCAAAGACACGACAGGAGTCATCCACCTGGTGCTTTTTTCCGTCCTTCTTATTTGCTTTTTGTCGAAGCCGAACCCGACACTTCAGACGTCCAACATTCCTGAAGACCAGGCATCTGGGGGCCTCAGAACGTCTGGAGGCGGCCTGGATTCGTCTGCTTCCTTCTCCCCATAAGTCACATGAAATCCGGTCCGAAGAGGGATCATCGCTGCTGCGCTGCTGCGGGAAGCAACACCCGGGGGCCTCACTGGGTTCCTCCCAGACCTCACCCTGGTGTCGCTCAGCGCTCTTCCAAGGACCGTCAGGCTCTTCTTCGTGTCTCGTTGATAAACATCAGCGTCAAGGCGTCAACATCCCGAAAAGGAACAAACTCGTCTTAAAGATCAGCTGAAAAGGATTGAACAACTGGTGGGTCCATGTCCTCTGCCTGTCTATTCCTTTCTTCCAGCCGTGTGGACAGCACCTTCGAAGATCACATCCAAGCTCTGATTCTTTTGTGTACAGCAGCATTCTGAATGTTGCTTTCGGTCTCAAACCTTCTCAAGCAAGGGAAATCCCAACATAGCCACTCTGAGTGCGTTGACCTCATGTACAATCAAACCTCGGTGCCTGGATGCGCCGGAATAGCCTGGCATCGCTAGCATGGCGGGCTGGGTCCTGGACCATCCGTTGCTAGGATGTCCTGCTGTCCCAGGTCGACCAGGACCATGAAAGTAAACTTACTCACCTCCAAGAGGTATCGGGACAGGGTACCTGGACTCTGGGAGGGAACTTCACCCAAAAACATACGCCAGAACCCTCCCAGGTCCAAAGCTGTCCTTCTTGGCACACCGCTGACCTGAGTGTCAGACGGCAAACGATCCGGTGTGACAGACCTCACGATCCGGTGGGGGCACCCAATGTTGTGGACACAGATCTAATTTTGGTCACAATCATGCCAAGTTGGGTGCTGTTTATATACAAACCTAGAGCCTAGAACCATACATAAAAACAAATATATCCAACTCAGTTTCTCGTAAACTTATCTAGTTTCGCTTGCAAATATAAATACATTGGTTTCAGAGTAATGGGAGGGCAAACGGTTCAATAATACATTAGGTATATCCCATTCCCTGTAACAGTCGATGATGGTAAAGGCCCTGCTCTACAATATGGATCATCTTCTACATCTTTCACCCACTGTCACAGGTAATGGACCGCACCCTACATTCATCATTCATCTATCTCTCTGTATACCGACCTTGGAGCCCACACCAACGCTGCTTCAGACCGGCCCTGCCGTGCGCTGGCCGCACTGCGGCCGGCTGAGGCGGCCTCGGAGGATGCCGGGATCGACTTACACAATCAGCTGGATATACCAGCACCTTCCAAGGGGTCACCAATGGAAGCCTCCACTCTACTTGTGGATCTCTATTGGACACACCATTGAACCATAGATTATATAGAAAACATGATGACAGCAGAGACAACACCAGCAAACGAAAGCCATGGGAAGCCCATCCCAGACCATTCATGTATGGAATGGATACATCATATATTTACATATTATTTAGCCTCATGACTCATTTACGCTATTTATGACCCTAATGCAAGTAACTATTGAATACTATTGACACTGTTCCATCCATGGATCCCCAACGAAAGCCCAACAGCGGGATCCAGGGACACTGAAAAGTCTTGATGCGCGGCAACGGATGCGTTTTGGCCAGGCATCTGAGAGAAGCCTAACCCACACACTTCCAGTAGTAGAGTCACTAGAGCACCAATCCATTTTTTCAAGGGGTCTTTGTTTGACTCGCCTGCTACTTTATAGTTTGAGACAACAGTTATCTTCTCGCCGCCACTGGAACACCTCCCTCCCACCTCTGGTGCAGGCGCAGGCATGCTCGGCCTGAAATGGAGGGTTTGCTATTGGCACAGCCCGCTGTTCCGGCGCTGGATCAACACCGCTCTCTCACATGACCACCTTCTCACGGGCAACTGGCCCCCCCTTTTTTGGGGTCGGAGGGCGTGGCTCCAATGACGGGTTTGCGGAGAAGTCCTCTATCCAGTGATACGGCATTACGGCAACTGTCGCAGAGGCTGTCGCCAGTGATACGGCGTTGCATCTGTCGTCGAGGCCTATGCCCCTGGCCAATGGACGATCCCAAAGGATGGGTTCTCAGGGGAAGAACCTTGCTTGACGACCCTGTAGATTGACATAGATTGACCATCACTCAAAACATCTCAAAAACCGCTGCTTCACCGAAATGAAAAAGTAATTTGATTGAAATTGTCCTCACCCATCTCGGAATGGCTCAAAAACTGCGTCGACCTACCCTTGAGCCGCTTCGCTCAAAATCAAAATATGTTGCAAAGTTGCATATCCATCTTCCAACAGGCGATTTATCTCATGATATATTATGCATCAAGGGTGGACTGAACTATCTACTTCTGTCCACTAGTACGGCTCCCTCGACATCCCTCGACCTTGGTTTGGTCCTTTCATCCCCGAGCTCGGCCGCGAACGGGGGGCGAGTGAAGGTTCGAGTTCCACATCACTCCGCGGTGGCTTCCAGAGAGCCGCGAAGGGAAACGGAACGCAACCGTCTTGGAATGAAAACGGGCGTTTGGAGCCGGAAGCGTTTCAACGGAACGCAAACTACCTCAAAAGAAGAGACAAAAGTGTTACAAGGTTGTTTGTGGGGCACCAGCGTCTGCGTCTCAAAAAAACTCTCCAGCTCAGATATTCGGTTTGAGTCCTTTGCCCGACAGGTGAGAACATGGGTCAAACCCGCAGGATATTGGACTCAACCAAGTTGATAAAGCCTGTTCGATCGACATGGATTCGGCCCATCCATGCATCGTTGAGTTCCCCACTTTGGTGCAACTGCCTTTGGCCTCGGCACAGAGTCAGTGCATCCCAGGCAGGATTTGGTCCATGGAGGGTATTTGAAAATTTGAAAACCAATCAAGAAGCAAACTCCTCTTTTTTTTGCACCTTATGAAACATATATTGAACAATTTGATACATGGACTTCTTCTGAGCCAGCAAGTGCCAAAGTCCTATGTCCTTTGCAATTCTACACCTGGAACACGACTCCTGCCATTCGGGTCAACTTTCTGGCAAAGGGGAGATAATGGCTGGTAGAACTGGAATGCTCAACCAGGCTCAAGTGAAATCACCAGGTTGAATCAATTGAATTGAATGGCCGGCTAAGTTTGTGGTATATCATTAAACCCTAGGGCTCCAACTATATCCTCAGAAGGTGGTTAGACCCCCCAAACCCACCCCAACCACCTTCTCAGGAGGTGGTTGGAGCCCTAGGGAAACTAAGAATTGGGCTCGACCAAACGACGCGACCATGATCTCGGATCTTCTGGAGGTTGATACATGCGACCGGATGATGGCAGGGACCGTCTTCCTTCAACCTTTTCAGCGGAACTCTCAACGCTCCCTGACGAAGCGTCCAAACATGTCCAGACACGAAAAAGGTCAGGTGGAAGGAGGTTATGAAAAACGGTTATTGCATGATTTCATGATCCCACAGCTGTCTGACTATGTCTCAGAGCCCACACTGACTGGGTGTTGCTGCTTTCGGCCTCACAGGTGGCGGGACGCACGTGCAGAGTCGATGGCGTCCTTAAGGACAGACGCTTCGACGGCGGGGTCTCACTGGTGTTTAGGGACTCACTGTACGATCGTTGGGGTCCTCTACTTTATCATTAATACCATTACCATTATTACCATTATTAGTATCCTTGTTTTTAAATATAGTTTGTATATTTTTGTATTGATTCCTATGTAGTTCCAGCGATTGCAGCTGTCGTTCGCCATCTCCCGCACTCACACCGAAAATTTTAAGCTGTACGGTTTTCAGCCACGAACGTCGATAGATCCGGCATCTGACTCTGACATCGCACCAACCTGGAAGCGCCTGGAAGTGGCAATGACCCGACATTTCTGGCACGGGCCAAACCATCCGCTTGTGACATGTTCTTCAGTGTCCACCTTCTGAGGTGCGGACTCTCCAAATCCGCCTTAAACATACCCGAGCCACCCTACTCAGAGTGGATGTGGATCCATAATTAATGATCCATATACCGCAGACCCCCAAAACCGCTGGTCTCTCCAGAGCCACTGAGACTGAGGTCCATCACTGGGCTGCTGGAGGCGAAGCTGCTGTAGGCAGCTGCGGCGCTTTGGGCCTTGGTGGTTCAAGGAGGATTCTGAGATCCAAAGCTAAGCGTCTAAACTCCTTAAGCAGGGATGAAGAGAAGTATACTCTGCCAGAGATCTGTTTGAGAGATCATCTTCCTTTCTCCAAGCTGACGCATGTTTGCTGACGCAAGCTCCTGTCCAGAGATCTTCCAGGTTGAATTGGCTGATTTCAAAGTAGCCTGTAGCAGGGTCCGATGGTCCTCCACCTGGTTGCCTCTGTGTTCGCTGCAGACTTCCAAGATCCTCCTCCTCCTCCTCCTCCTCCTTGAAGTAATTTCCTGACCCATCTGTTCGCCCTGATCTTCCTGGTCGTCTCCACTGGTTGTCGCCCCGCTTCGGATTCGTCCAGGTCGTCTCGGTGATCCGGCCCTGCAGCCCATGCCCATCCAGCAATCCGGTCAGATGGCTCCGTCGTTCGCTCCGTCGTTCGCCCCGGAAAGGAATCGGAGCCCCTCACCGTGGTGCCGTTGAACTTGAGGCTTCAGGTGGGCGCCTGGTGTGGTGCGGGAACGTGCACGTGCACGTGCTCTACGATCGATCCCACGAGGGCCGAACGGACCTTTAAGTGAAGCCACCGTTGGTGTAGCAATGTATAGGGTTTTGGAAGCCTTAGGTGTGATGCTGAGGCCAGGATGACTGGGACTTCCAGGCGGCAATGTTTGGCATTGCAGGTCATAACCCGCAAACCAGGTCATGTCCGGTCCTGTTGTTTTTAACACCTGTTCTTGTTTACTGGGGAACCCAATTCCCCAAAAAGAGTTATGATAACAAGTTATCCACTGACTGAGTAGGATGTATGACCATGTTCCTGGCACTGAACATGCAGGATGGGTACAATGTGCTGGAGCCAAAGAGTTCTGGTTAGGCCTAAACCAAAAGTTTTTTTTCTTTTGATCCACACATCTTGCCTCAGTTCCCTGAAATCAGGGATAAAGTAGGAGAGCGAAGAGTTCAGGGCTGCAGGTTCATCTTCCATAAGACCACTTCTTATGCATGGGGCACGGAATGGCTCGCCGCTGGCGCGATCCTGCTGCCTCAAGGGAGCGTCCTGCACTGATCAGTCCGGACGAACTCCCGGAAAAAGGAGTACCACCTGATCTTCATGGAATATTCTTCAGGACTCAATGGTCCTTTGGATGAAGAGTCATCAGCTTGCCTGAACTGAGGAACGGTGTTCTTCAGACCAGCTCTTGCGTCAGCCTGTTTTGTGAAGCTGCTCAAAAAAGCTCGAGGTCAGGTCTGTGGAAAAAAAAA
>CAXAMN010005669.1:132103-189289 GCA_963970005.1 Durusdinium trenchii
CAACTGTCCCTGAAAACAAAAGGGGTTCTTGTTAAGGACGACAAGGCCGAAAACATCCTTCTCAACACGGTGTTAGGGACTGACTTACATGTTATCCATATTTGATTGTCTTTTATCTCCTGGATGCTCAAATCTGATCAAATTAACTATATATGCATACTCCAGCTCCAGGTTGCAGGTTGCGTGTGTCCAACCACCAGCTACCACCGCTCACAGGCTCCTAGCATGTCGGAAAACCATGCAAGTCGAGAGATCCCCAACCACCAACTGACTCACCGTACATAACATGGAATTGGCACAGACCCGCCAACAGGGGCAACCATTCCACTTCCATGCGACGTATTCTTCGGAGTGTATCTTCGCTTATTCAGGTGCGGACTCTGCAAACCTACCAGCTACACGCCCCCAGAAGCCACCTACTCAGAGCTCTATGTGGATCTATGAAGTACCCAGAACCATCAGTTTGTGGCCCTTTTTTCCAGACGCCCTGGAAAGACTGAGTTCGACCACTGAGCCGAAGCTGCTGGTGCTGGTGGCGCTTTGGGCCTTCGTGGCACAAGGAGAGTCTGAACTCTGTGACCCCTCTAGTACGGATCCAATTACTATACACTGCCAGTTTCTGAGAGGGCAAGGGAAGGGAGCCTGCAGAAATATGTGATGGACACATATTGAAACCAATCAATTGAGTCGGAACATGTGACTTTAAACGGACAAGCTCCGATTCAAGATGTTCAAACATGTTTATGCCAACAACTGTAGTAATTACTACTGTTGCTCAAAACGTGGCTGACAACGTCTCTCTATATAACCCACCGTCTATTTTTTCCATGGCTACCTAAATGGCTCTGAGTCAAAACCTGGAGCCCCTTGACCTTCCTGCATTGAACTGACTGGTAGTCTATATATTCCCATCCTGCGGTCATTTATCATCCAGAAGATTTCATTGCTGGTTACCCATTGTGAATGGACTACACGTATCTTATTTTCATTGAAACAACTAAAATGATACGTTCCTCTGCGAGGGGGTGGTGAGCGCCGTAAATTCGGGCAGTCGGTCAGAAAAGAGGGGCCAACATAAATGTAATTTTGTTGCACCGTAGCATACCGTAGCGGTTGTACCAAGTTGGTATATCGGATGGAGAACGTCTGGGTGCTGGTGCTGTTGTAGTTGGAGGCCACGGTGGTATCCTTCGGCCAAAACAATTTCGGGCCAGTGGGTTCGGGGTCTACCAGCTCGAATAGGAGAGGAGAGGCGGCGCAAGGAGTGGGAGAGGTGAAAAGAAACTATTGTGGTCTACGTAATCGAAAGGTCTGATGATGTGGCCTAAGTACCGGACTCACGGGACTGAAATGCGTGGACTGGGGATGAGGAGACGAAGGGCATGCCGGAAGGCAAGTGAAAGGAGGATAGTCATTTGAGGATGCCTAATGGGAGGAAGGAGAACCCTATGATAATGATATGAACATTTATATAAACCTTGTAGTGAAGGGATTAATTTGACGATTTGCGCAAGAGTATAGACTTGGGACTCACACCCGTGCAGTAGAATTGCGAGTACAATTTGGGAGTACACATCAAGCCGACGTTTTGTCGGGATGGTGGGGCGGTTAGTAAAAACGGGAATGAGGGAACAAATTGCGCCAGAAGCTTGGGAGTATCAAATTGATAGCTGCAGTCTGCAGACGAAGAGGCGTCGCTGGGTATACAAGAGCCGAGGTATTTCGCTGTATTTAAAAGCACAGAGAGGGGCGCCAAGTGCTGCGGCACCAGTGCGATGTTGGCAATTATAAGGGTGGTGGGGGTGGCGAGAGATGTAGAAGATCGGTATGATCTTAGAGAAGTTGGCAACTTTGTGGGTTAAGGAGAAGCCCGCGTTTGCATGCTTCATGTTGGAGAGTGTGCAGGAGGCGATGCAAAGTGAGTTGGGCGCGAGCAATGAGGACGGTATCGTGCGCACATGCGTTATCGGAGAGTGGGGTACATGTGGAGAAAGCCCATGGCGTGAAATGATGTATGGACGTTGCGCATATAGAACAAGAATGAAGAGATATGGGCTCAAGGGGCAGCCTTGATGGACACCTTGTGAGAGGGGGGAAGGTCTCAGAGGAATGGGAAGAGTCTGCTACATTAGTGCTTCTCCCTCCTCATCCAAAGCAAAGGCCTTGCTTGCGTGGACCTAAGCATGGGGTTAGAAATCAAAAATTTGGCACCACAAGTTGCACACATGGAAATGGTATTTCTTCAACAATGCTTGGAACAATGTTCTTAACGAGTCGGAAAGCATTTGGGAAGCCAACAGATTTGACCAAAGCAAAAGGCAAATGCCCTCTTCAAATGGTCTGCAGCGATGCGCAAAGATCTTGCTTCCAGCTGCTCTTGCGCATGCACTCCTGCAAAGATTTCAAACACCAGGAGACACCCCGAAAGAACGCCGATCTGCTTATCCGCTGATCCGCTGATCCACCGGCTGACCCGCTGCTCTGCTGCCATGGCTGATCCGCTGATCCGCTGACTGATCCGCTGATCCGCTGGCTGATCCGCTGATGGCTGGGCGGCAGGGCGATCATGAGTCATGAGTGGTTTATGGTGAAGATCATTCCTACACTCAGGAAAGATTTCCATAAACCACTCTGCTTCATAGTGTGTTTCAGGTCATTCCAAGTTCTGTGGTGGGCATCATACCCAATGCAAATGCACATCTTCGAATACCCAGTCAATACGGGTGGGAGAAAAAAGGGGTGATTAGCGCCGCTGATTCTCTGAGCACCACACTGACTGGGCGCAGGCGTCGCTTTCGGCCTCGGTTTCAGGCCCGAGGACCTCGTTGGAGGAAACCCATGCGCGAAACTGGGCGGTGCGGGTCACCGCCGCTGGTGGGGATGTTCCGGGTAGACTCCGAAGAATCGACCACCATGAATGGCATGGCCCAGACTGGGATGGTGGTGCCTTCTTCTCCATCCCTCGGGATCCACGAAGGTGAGGAAGGAGACACTGTTTATTATGAGACGGTGCCAGGAGGGGTGTGGTTGCGTACCGAAGCTGAGAAGGTTCTATCCCTAGGCCTATAGTTTTTGTTGTTGTTCTTTTTTCACAGGGCTCCAGCCGTAGCTTCTGAGAAGGTGTTTGGGGTTGGCGTTGGGGTGGCGAGGGTGCAATCGTACCGAACCTGAGGAGGTACTGGAGCCAAAAACATCCACGGCACAGGAGATTGGGGATGGTGTTCACTGGATTGGGTGAGGCATGGTGAGGCGTTCTGGCGCCATCAGACTATGTTGTGTGCCTGGGAAATGAGTGCCATGGGAGTGACGAGATCCAAAGATTGTAAAGAAACAGTGGCAGAGTTGGACCCCAGAAAGTGTACAGGTCCCATCTCCACCTTTTCCAGCGATCAACCACCAAAGACTGACCCAAAACATTGCAAAAGACCTGACAATAAGACAAAAACACTGAAGACTGAAGACCAGGGTGTCGCTTCGCTGGTGAAAACAACACCAAAAGAGCGACACCCTGGCTGAACCGCCTGGACCACCCTGGTGTGCTGGACGCCGCGGACCTGACCCGCGCGGTCTCTGGGCGTCTGGGCTCAGCTGGCGCCCTGGGCAGCTGCGAAGGGCGGTCTCTGGTCGTTTGGCCAGCGAACCCAACTGAGGCAGTCCGTTCGCCGGAAAGTGTCGGTTTTTTGATCAAGGTCCACGAACTGAAGGTTTGGAGTCTGGAGGCATGGATTGAGATATGAAGGTGTGATTTTTGGTTGGAAATGGTTGAAGAAACACAATGTACTCCTTGTTGGTTCCAATAATGTGCGGCTTGCAATGACTCCAAAGCCTGCGTACTTTATAATGGCACGCTTTCCAATACATTCTTTTGGGGAGAATCTACTTTCTATCTATGACAGGGGGTCTGTCCAGCCATCCAAACCCCTATGACCTGAGCTTTGCCCGCCACCGTAGACCTATTGAAAACGCCATTTTGGCACCCCCCAGCGACCGGATTCGGACGGACGGAAGAAGTGGGCCAGACCAAAGGGTACCAAACTAGCTTAAGGACCTGCAAAGTAAGTAACGAACCGAACCCTAGACCCTATAGAATGACTGTATTTGCAATTTCACACTACAAAACCGGATGCTTTTAGAAATGGTCGAAGGCCGCACCACGGAATTTAAACACATGGAGTTTGCTGATTTGGGTGGAGCTCTTTCCGAACCAACCAGGAGAGGGGGCCGATGCCTTTAGCGATGTGGTGAAGAATCCTCGTGTTTTTGCAGGGTGACCACTGGACCACATGTGACCAAACTATCTACTCCTAGGGCACCAACTACCTCCGTTTCGAAGGTGGTTGGGGCGGGTGCCAGGGGGTCTAACCACCGAACCTGAGGATATGGGCCAGCCCTAGGAATCCCTATATATATATCTATACTCTGTTACTCTTCTCACCGAGTTCCTCAAACAAAGGGGGGGCGAACGATTGATATCGAGACTGCTGACTGTTGTGACTGTCGCCCAATCCCGCCCAGCCTTGACCCAGGATAACCTTGGGGCTCACCCCCACCCTCCACTGGCTTATTGTTCCTCAGCAGGACAAGGGGTTGGCTGCGTTTCCAGTCTCCGTGAAACAGGGCGAAAGGGGTCGTAAAGCTCTGCAATTTTGCTTGAATCAAGGAACTCCATGTGTTTTCTTCTGTGGGAGAGAGGATCTATGTCGTTTCCGGATCTCTTCTTCCATTCGTAGGAACCACTCTTTCTGGCTCCACCAAACATTCCACGGACCCACCTGAATGAAGAATCAACACATGGATGTCCGGCCGGGTCACGAAGTGGGGTCAGTTCCTATCTTTTGAGATCCACAGTGTGCTATCTAGGGCACCCTAGTTTTCGGGAAGTCTACTGGGAAGTCTATCTTCATAGCCCCTTAGACTAGAAACCACCACCGTTGCGGTCCGAGTCTCGGAACAGTCTGATGGGCTTTGGTGCGGGCAGAGTGACCCACGGAAGCGGAAGACACAGCAACTGACCACGGCGAGGGTGGTGGTTTTTTCGCCACCGACCTCCGTGTGATGGTGGTTCATGGTTTGGCCCGGAAGACCGGACACAACATGCTTTTGCGGCCTTTTTCCACATACTGAAAACACACCGATAGTATTATTAGATAGTATTAGATGTCTCTGGTGCTCTCAAGGAAGTAATACACGAAAATGGGTTTTGATGTTTTGATGACTTCCTGGAAGGGTGCCACTCCTCTTGCACTTCATAGATCTTCATAGACTATTCCAGGCTCCAGAATCATTGCCCCTACTTCGTCCATGGGACTGGATTGTCTTTAGCCGATCAGGCCAGTGGGTGATCTTCAGATGTCTTTAGGGTCTGTAGGTAAATCCTATAGGGCTCCTGGCCGCCCCCTCCGGCAATCGGTTCGGTGGGCGGGTGGGTGGTCTTGGTCACCGCTCGGCCTTTCTGGAGTCCCATCCAGTGACCGAACCAACCAGGGGAGCAAGGGACCGGGAAGCGAAGCTGGCAATCCTCTCTCCAGGCTCTATTGAAGTTCAGGGGCATGCCCAGGTACCCCACAAACAAAAAGGCCCATGCACCCAACAACATTTACCCAAACTTATCCAAACTTATCCACATATCATAGGTTGTTGGGAGTTGTGCATCTGCCCAACTGCCACCGTGGCTCGTTTGGGCGGCCTCTTTCACCATTGGGAGCTTGGCAAAGGCCTGCGTCGCTCGAAGTGGGGTTCCACTGCGTGTCAGTTCATCCAACTGGCAGGGCAAGGGTTTACCCTGACACAGAAGAGGGTTGTTGACCCGAGAATCTGCACAGTTCCTACCAACTAGCTGCAACTAGCTATCCACCACCTCATGACTATAGGGACTCCATCACGACCCGGCCCATGGCACGGAGTTCTGCCACGTGATGCCCATTGACTGCCTTGATGAAAGCTGGTAGAGAAACAGAAACCCGAAGTCATTCCATCTAAGACTCCAGGGAAGTCAATTGCGGTACCGCAACGTACCGCCAAAAGGTCTCCCTGTTGCCAGCAAGGGGTCTCCCTATTCAAATAATTACCCATTTGTTTCAACGATCTAACAATCGAACCTTGCGACGTCTCGCGACGTGGCATCGCCATCGCCTCCTCTGCGAAGAGCTTTCTGACCTGGCGTGCTGTCGGATGTTTCTAGAGAGAAACGCTTTGAAGGGATTGAAAAGCCCAACAGACTCTATGGTGGCGGCAATACGGCCTACATTCACCACCCAAAACCACCAAATGAAGCCCTCTATCTATCAGCTCTAGAGGTTGAGGAGCATCCATTTCCCGGAGGTTCCTTGGACCAATCCTCTGGAAGTGCGTAATTACTCACCTCCGTTTCACCCTCCCTAAACGAGATACCTGGACCCTATAGGAATAGGAGACAATAGGACTTCTGAACCGGGTTTTGTTCCATCTCAACCTAGATGGTCTCCCCGGGCCGAAGCGCGAGGCCGAAGCAATGTATTGGATTGATGGTTTGGTTCAAAACCGACCTCCAAGACCTCTGAAAGGGAGACCTCCCACATACGTCCGCACAACCACGAGCCAAGCCAGGCTGGATGCATCTGGGTCTATCTCCTCGAGGTACACAGTTCTTCCATGGCGGTCTGGGTCGATGAAAAGAAGGCAAGTCCCTGCCGGTAGGGGTCTCGGGATGGAGCTGTGAGCTGTCTTAGGTATATATATATATATCATTATATATCCCAGACGCTCCAAACAGCTCTTGGTCCCTCAAAACCCTAGGGATTTGAGGGTCCGGACCCCTACTTAGGAGGGTCCATGAGCGTCTGGGATATCCCATTCTCAAAAATCGTGATAATCTATTACCGACTGTCACAGTCCAGCTAATCAAACACACACGGTCTATGAAACCAGCTCCTGGTACCCAGCTCCCCTGGTTGGGTAGACAGGTTTTTGTTGGCGGGAAGGAGGTCTCCCTGTCTCCCGATTTTGAGCTAGAATTTCCATATTCGCCTGAATGGCTGGTTGAGCTGTGAGATGCTACAAGGTAAAAACGCATCAGCGAAAGGCCACTCTTGGAGGCCAAATCGGACGCCAGTGGTCTCTACTTCCATGCAAATTCATCCAACATCTGCGCGGATGATGGTCAGACCTGTGCCAAACATATAGTTAACGCTTGACTCAACCCAAAGAAGAAGCAAACGGCAAAAAAAGTGGTTCGATTTGGAGAAAACGACCGCTCACCTGGTTTTCCGCAAGAGTTTCTGCTCTTCGCAGAAATGTCACTTAAAATCACTCAAGCAAAGAACCCAAATCAACCCAGGGACCCTTAGATCAACCCAGGGATCCTTAGTGTTTCACCTCTTTGTCGCACTTGGGACGCCTGATCCATGCTCACCGCATGCAAGAGATCCTCGGTGGGCAAACGACTGGCGGTGTGCCATTCTAGGGACCAGGTCAACAAAAACACACCGCCCATATGTTGGTTGCGACCATCGGTTACATGTTCTCACGTTAACATGGACCCTGACAATGGCCCCCATGGAAGATTGTTTTCCTCTACCAACCAGTGGTTTTCAGGGTCCATGTTAGTCTTCCAGGGTGTAGGTGATATCGAATGGAATGGGCCCAGAAGCCCATACTCTTGGATGGACAAATCCTGTTGCTCGCATAATTATCTGATGACAGTTCTGTATCTGTACATTTGAGTGCCACATGTGCCGTGCCACCTGATTTACTTGCTCTATAGGCGGCTCCCCCAAAAGTGGTAACAAATCCACTGATGACTCGCTCAGGGGATGAGGTGCTGTACCGCCATGGCGCGAGTCGGGGACACATGGGGAATCTCACCGTGCACCATTTGACAACAAGTATTTCAGTACCGGTAGAAAGACTCTTTGTCGGATGTTGTGCACCAGAAGATCACGGGTTGTTGATGGTTTTTGATCAGTTCCATGTCTGTTTAAGCTACACACGCACCTGGTAGTACAATGTGACTTTGTGAAGCTTTATTGTTCATGATTCTATCTGGAAACTTTAGATGCATCAGCCTTCTCCGGATTGGATTCCCTGTCAAGCGACTGCCTGCCCCTAGCATCTGCCTGCCCCTTTTTCAGGGCTTTGGTGAACCCGCGACTGCACAAGCGACGTGTGGAGTCAGAAGGAGAGCTGCTCTGTCCACGCTCTGTCGTCCGGAACGATGAAGAAGGAGCGACAGGTGGAGCACGGGTAGCCAGCAGCTATGAAAGGATGCCAGGCAGCCACCAGTTTTGAAGAACGACTGGTGACCAGCTATATTTAGGGCTCCAACTAGCTCCTCAAAAGGTGGTTGGGGTGGGTGCCAGGGGGGTCCAACCACCTTCTGAGGATATGGTTGGAGCCATAGGGATAGTGATAACTGGATCCACTGGTTAATGAATCTTACTCAAAATCCAAGCTACTGAGTCACTGGATCCACGTATGACATGCACAGTGTTGCTCAAATCAACTCGACCAAAGCAAAACATAAACCCGGACTCACAATGGGTGGAGTTGATGGACACCCCCAAAATGCCCCAAATCACCTCTTGTCGGAGGCTCTTCAATACATCACACAAAAGGAGGGGCCCTGGTATGACAAATATATATATAATACATTGATGTTCTGGTACATCATACATAATATACTGCATTAACATATACCTAGAACCGGATTGACCTCTGTTTTGGAGCTAGAACATGCTAGAACACGGTCTTTTCCTATCAAAACGGTCAAATGGGATTCATACTCACCCATCTCATCCACCAAACACCATACTACCCGTTTGGGCTCCGTTCGGCCGCCCCCCTTCGGACCATGTCCTCCGAGCCACGCCATACTGCGGGTGTTGACTCATGACCCAGCCGGGGCGAAGCAGCTTAATCCGGCCCTGGCCCAGAGAGGGTTGGGCGAGAACACATGGGCCATGCCATGCAATCCCTGGAAAGAAAAGGAGAAGAACCCTATATAGAACCCTCTTATGTATATAACATATATACGATATATATATATATATATTCCAAGTCTCAGAAATCTAGCAAGACTCGATTTCCTCTTCGAGCAGGACAGGTTCCGCTTTCATGTTGGGGGACTGAAACGGGCAGATGGAGATCAGCTCGGCAGCTCTGGACGGTGAACGAACCAGGACAATGGCCGGAGGGTGAAAGCTTCTGAAACGGTACCCAGACACGACCCATGGGACTGCCATCTATGCCGATCAATTGGGGTAGTTGACCTGGGGGTCAACTGATCGGTATATATGGCAGTCCCATGATTTCCAATGTGTCGTGTCTGGAGTATGTATTGGGTCTGATGGAACAGGGTCCTCCTCTTAGCACCAGATTGGACAGAATAGATGTCCTGCCACAGCCCGACACAGAAACATGAGATCCACATATCAGTTTCTCGTGTGCTTATTTACCCACCAGCTACAATGTACAATCAGCTTGCCCACACTTTTTTATCCACTATTCTTATCTCCGAATGTACCAAATACAATTTAACATCAATTGAACTCCTGACATGAACTTAGTCTGCTTGTTGCTACACCGCAGAAGTCACACACACACAGTGCGCCAGACACGGCCTGTCTCATCTTCGGATGCCGCACGAAGGAATTCTCCGGCAGCATCACCCAAGGGTGCTGAACGACGCGAGGCTCGTCAACGCGTATAGGGAAGCGATACTGCTCCGCAGCTTCACGGTGCCGGGATCGAAAAAGATCGATTTGATGCCTAAGCTTCCGGTCCATTCTTCTGATTGGTGCGAGTATTGGTCCCAATCATGGTTTTCCTAGAGAGACATTCTGGTAGTTTGTGTTCAAAAAACAACCAGAGCTCCTGGTTGTGGTGGCATTTAGTCCCTCAGTGGATGTTCTCGGCACCACTACCCTCCAATAAGCACCTCTTTGGAAACACGACTTGCGATCTAGTTGTTTTTCAAACGCCATCACATAGCCCTTTTGTCACATTGTACAGGACATGACTGGGAGTGTTGCAGAAATGCATTACCCGCCTTAAAGGTTTTGCAAATTCCGAATTACTAATTCGAGTCAGCTGTGAAACTGTGTAAATTCATGTGGCTCTCTGAGTTGCAAAACACCCTGGAGTAAGACCGGGCAAAGTAATCAAACACAGCAAAAGCTTGCAATCAAACGGACATCAAATGCCTGATTTGGAGACAGATCCGATAAATCCGAATGTTGATGTGCCACACAGCCAATGGAATGTGTTCGACACCAAACCCTCTTTTGAGCGTGGATAAAAGTTATGATCTGCTTTTTTTCACCTCAATTGCTAGCAAGGGTTTGGGGAACTCATTGTAGCTCCGTGGCTCCCTGTTTGCCATTCTGTGATTCCAACATCTTCAACTAGTAAAACAATAAGTTAACCAACAAAAACAACATACCTTCCGCACCTCCGAAAAAGATACCATGAGTCCATGATCAAATGATCTGTCCACAAATTTTCAGGACTCCTCTAACAACGATTCATTCTAACATTTTCTAACAACGCCTCTATTGTGCTTGCCGCCTCACACCATCTCACACCCCATCTACCGAGTCGCGGGTCGTGACACCGGACCGCCACGCCTCCACCAGGCTCGCTCCGATGAGGTCCCCTTCTTGGAGAACCCTGAGTGGACAGAACAACCGACGACTGGCGGATAGACACGACTGTTGCGGGGTGAGAATCGCTCGGTCTGAGTCTGGCGGTGGTTGGAATGTTCCGAGTCTAGAATCAGGGGTCGATCGTGGGTTGGAGTGATGGATTTAGGCTGTTACAAGCTAACACCGGAAGACCGATAGTAGCGATCTACTAGATCCACTTTGGGGTACAGTACATTCCGGATGATGATGGTTAGTATAAAGTTAAAACAATTGCCTTTTTCAAACATAACACAAGTAATGGGAAACACCTTAGATCCACTCAATTCTTTTGGATGGAAATCCTGAACCCACCTACACACCACCTTTGAGCAGTAAAATGTTGAAGCACCGTTTAAGCTGAGAGTATAAAGTGAGTCTACACTCACAATTCTCAAATATACTGCTGTCCTCTGCACAGAAAAAACTACGACGGAGTCTTCCACTGCTGGACTTCATGTTGAGTACAAAACCACAGGACAAATCGTAAAACGTAGCGTTAGTCGTTAGGAATCTCTAGCTCTTCACATATGGGGAAGGCTAAAGGGCTGGTGTCTCGGTGATGTTTACTGTAGGTGGTGTCATGGTCATGTTTACGTGGTCTCTCGATCATGTTTAGGTGGTGTCTCGGTCGTGTTTGGTGTGTGGGTCATGCTTTGGTGTCTTGCTCATGGTTGGGTGATGTGCCGGTTGTGTTTTCGTGGTGTCTTTGTTTTGCTTTGTTGTTTGGTGTATCGGTTCCGTGGCGCTGGTTCGCTGATGTTTTGGCGTCTCGCTTACGCTGTGGTTGTGTCTCGGTCTCAACCTTGGTGCGTTTATGAATTGTGCGCTTGCGTGTACATACACCTGGTGCACCTAGCGCTGGTGCTTCAGCATCATGTCGGGCCTAATGTATAGATTATGCATCTTACATTGGTGGAAAATCTTTTTCGAGGTGTGCAACCTACTTGCTTGACACTGCGTTTCTTGCATCGTTCGTGTACATCCACTGCTTATAGATCTAGTTTTTTCTGCTGAGTCCCTGTCGGTGAGAACTACGCCATTGTAAGAAAAATGCGGTGGGTAGCCTTCCTGCAACCACTCATCGACATGCAAGACGCAGAACAAGGGCTGATCGTATTCCCTTGGTTCAACGGCGCCCGCGCCGGATGGTAGGTATCCCGGAGTTCCTGGATTGGATATACATGAAGTGGACCGATTCATATCCTCCCTGTTGTTCTTCCACCAGGCCATTAGATCTCGCACAAGTCCGTAGTTCGCGATGCTTGACTGGTTGGCCCATGTGGTCACCTAAATCCAGCCCAGGCTTCTGGTCTCAACAAAGGCCAGGTTCAACTTGTCTGGCTGGGATATGGGCTTTGCAAACCAGTACGCCGTGATGCCCCTGATTCAATGAAGTCCCTCCGGACCATGCAGTCTGTCCGGACCAGTCCAGGGATGACCAGCCGCTGAAGTTGACCAGCTTTTCGCCTTCCGGAGGGTGCGAAAGAAGCAGCGAAAGAAGAGCAAAACCAACTGCTTCGAATGGTTTCAGCAGCGCTGGGGTGGGGCCGTTCCATTCACCCGTGCTTGCGCTGCATGCACTGGGCCGTTCCATTCACCCGGATCCTCTCCCATTGCTCAAAGGCAAAGGCATCAAAGCAGCGAACTTGCTTGCAGACATCACACCTGGCCTTTGGGTATAGCGGGCTTCCTTGTAGGTTCCTCACTTCTGCCTGTATTGAACCATTCTCGCCGATGGAACGTTGATGAACATGACAGATGGCAAAGAAGACTGCAGGGTCAAGGTGGATAGGGTGGGTGTCTTTGAACCCAGGTCGCTCATGTTCCTGCCTGATGACCTACGAATTCGTCCAATTTAGATGCTTCTAGCCTTCTGCAGGGCCCTCAGGGCCTTCTCCCATCAGCGCCTGCCTGCCAGCAAACTGCGCCTGCGGCAGGACATCGGGAGATCTTCGTTCCGCCGACTCCCCGACTGAGACCTGCATGGACAAAGAGACCTTGCCTGTTCTCGCCAACTGCCACTCCATCAGTAGTCTGTCTGCATGTGTAGAGTCAAGAATCAGAGGTGTGTCCCGCCTTTCACCTCCGAGAATCCACGACCAAGGAATCCACCAATCCCTTGGATCCTCTGCTTGAAGCGTTTCCTGACAATCTGTCAGAACATCATTGGACCAATCTGGTGCCGACAAGAAATGGCTCGGTTGGACTGCTTCCTGGTCATTCATCCTGTTTTGCACCAAGTACACTGACCAGGAGCGGTCAGTCACAAAAAATGTGGAGGTACTCGAAGTCGGTATAGATGACCCAGCAATTGCAAGGCACAAAGTCTTCAAAAATTAGTGCTTTCCTTGCCGCAGGCACCAATTCATAAAAGAAACGAAAGTCCTCAGAAACAACATGCATATGCACTGACTTCAATACCTCTCAACCACCTTGCATTGCCTCACCAAGATATGACACAGCATGTGAAAAGTCAACATGCGCGCATACAGTAGGAAGCCATCCACGCATATTATTATTATTATATATCGTATATGCCTTATGTTCAATAAGAGATCTACATGGTGGACAAGCGTCTATCAAGGCTTGAGGACAAGCAGATTTCTCAGTAAGACAACTAGCTAAACACCACTTCCATGAGAAGTAATCAGTAATCAACATCGAGAGAACCTTGATCTGGCTCATGCAAGCTGCAGTAGGAGGTCGTTGTTATTTTCTTATTGTTTTTGCTGGGTTTCACCGCCATTTCGGTGCTCTGATTGATGATGTTTGAGTCGGAGTTGGGGACCTGTTGGGCCTGCGTGTTCTTCGTCCAGGCTTCTGAGGCCTCGCTGCGACTTTCGTTTGGTATACCCATTTGTCCCGCATGCGAGGCGCGACGCGACGGGCTACGTTCCCCGTTGATGGGCTCTGGGGGCTCCTCCGAGCCGGACCTGTCGTGTGGTCATCGTCACATCGAGTGCCGTCGAGGAGAGTGGAGAGTGGAAAACACTTTACAGGATGAGAAAACACTTTACTTGCCCCAGCACCGTGAAACCCTACCAACCTCATCCCAAGCACCACAAGAAAAGAACCGCTCTTTCATCACGGTCCAGGCGCGACGCGGGTCCCTCGTCCCGTGAGGCGCACGCCCGATGATCTGCCCTTCTTCGAGGCTCTTGGCGTCCAGCACCAGGACCATCGGAGACTCCGCGCGGCTCGCCGTCAACGTCACGTCGACATGACGGAAAACGGGTTGGTCGTTTTGTTTGCAAGGGAGAAGCGTTGTTTGATCGAACAGAAAGGGCTTGGTGGTTGTGGGTGGAAAACGTTTGGGAGATTGGCCAAAAGGTTTTGAAAAATCCGTCAAAAAGATCTAGAGTTGCCCCAGCAAGCAGGGCAGAAAGGCGAAGGCGCCTCCTGGTCAACAGTGCTTTGATCGAACCCGAATTTGTGGGCTTTCGAGGTGGCAAAGTATTGTCCAGGTATTGGCCTACATTGGGGTGGTTTCAAGGGTCCATGAAGGAATGCATACAGTATATATATACATATTATGGAATATAAGTGTTTGGGCATAGTATGCAATATAGTAATTTCAACAGGAAAGTGGACGAGGAGTTGATTTGGGACTGTTTGTATGACAATCAATAGCTGTCCCAAAAGGCGCATGATCTACAGTACAAGGTCTTTTGAGACTTTTTGCGTGTGCGGCAAGGGAGAAATGTTCAAATGGATTCTGGGAGCAAAGGAAACCCATGGAAAAGCCTACATTTCTCCTGGCTGGAGATCCACAAGTACTGTGGGGGCTTCCATCCACGTGACCCCACAAATATGCTATATAGGACCCGGTTAGAAAGAATTGAAGACCCTGAAGTTGTGTATATAGACTCTTAATATGTTATTTTTTGTGTTTCTTCTTAACTAGATTTGGAGCTCTATACACATCTTCGTTGTTCAGTGTGTTCAGTGGCAGTGTTAAAGCCACGACTCTTCGCAGGCTGAACGACAGGTCGGCGGACGTGACTCGATCGATCCTAAACTCGATCGATCACCCTGAGATATAGAACTATATGAAAACAATTGAACACATACTCGCAACCACCTAGGTGTTCTACCCATCTAGATCACTCCCCTTTTTGGGAAAACGGCCGGACCCCCAAACCGCTGCGACGTGGCCGACGTCGGTGACCTGAATCCCGAAGGGCAGGCGGTTCTGCGAGAAGGTGTTCGCCTCGAAGCGATGGGACGTAGCGTTCCAAGTCGGTGGACCTGGGTTTTCCGTATGACGTCGGTGGACGGTGTGCAGATGGTTGAAGAAAAATGAAGGACCCAGCAACAGGAAGACTAAGGTTTGTGCAAGTAGAACGTGAAATCGTGAGGTTGGAAACCCTGAAGAGTGCAACATGAGCGTCTTAGGGGCCCTTTACTATGTGGTGTTCTCTACCCGCCAGCCTCTGTTTGACAAACAAGCCACCAGGGTCAACGGACAGATCCTGAAAAGATTACAGGAACAACTACACTATATGACTCTTTGCAGTGGATGCTTTGCCCTTAAAAACCAAACAAGGAGTGCCTGCCCTTTGTGCTCGGCTCTACTCGCGGAAACCAACGGCCTGTCTTTGTAGGGAAATTGTTGTGGCGAACGGCCCTGGTAAAGGAGCGCAGCGGTTCTCAGCATTTTTCTGAGTCCACTGCTCTGATGGAGTCCGTGGAAAAAGATCTCTCCTCGACCCTGGTGGAGGGCATCAATTCATCATCCTACCCTATTGCGTCTCCTCGAAAGGACAAAAACTGACTATACACTTACACAATATATATATATATATATGCATATAGGATCCAAGTACCTTCTCAAAAGGTGAGGAAGGAGACACTGTTATGTAGGTGCCAGGAGGGTCCAGTCGTATTATGTGCATCCCCCTAGTGTATATTATAATATATATATATATACATGTATGGCAAGTGGCCAGTGTGTATTTGGGACCAAACTTTGTGTGAGAGACAGGCTTGTTTATCCATATAAGTCTTGCACCATGAGCATTACACACTCCACAGTTGGTTGGCACAGGTCATGAGGAGCAGAGACGTTCACTTCAAATGGATATCGAGGACCTTTTTTGAGCATCTGAGGTCCTTCGGTACGCCCGCCACTGGGTTTGACCATTTCCAGTAGTTCGTAAACACACAAACATGACAACAAAATAACAAACATGACAAAGTGGGGTCCAAGACATTCTGTTCTATACCCCTGAGCCCTATTGTGGGGTCAAACACAGTATCTCATGAATCCTGAACTTATGTTATATCATATATGTATATCATCTACTGTATATATGTTTTTTGTTCTCGAAGTGATGTAATGTAACACTATGTTTGTTCATGCATGCTTGTGCAAAGTGATATGACTTATGTACATGACATGACATCTACCTATAGTCATACTTATGAATCCTTGCAATCCCTACACTCTGACACTCTTCGGTCTATCTCCGTACCTGGTGTTCCAGGTCTATATGTATATATATATATATATGGCCGGCGTTTGGGCTAATCCGATGGACTGCAATCCACCAGGCTCGGATCATGTTTGCATGTTACTTTGAACATCTGCTGCTTTTCGGCTGCTACTCGGCTGCATCGACGAGATCCATCGACGAGATGATCGTTCCCTGAAGCCTGAAGCACAAAAAGCCCCCCACGAAACTGAGGCTCAGGAAGGGAAACCCTGGTTGCCCCAACGACTGACACGCAGTGCTTATGAAGTCCCGAAGTTTTCCCTCTGACCCCTCATGGAAAATGGAGGTTAAACTGTTTCCACCAGTTGGACTTTAATGGGAAAACCACTGCCCCCCAAAAAATACTCAAAGTATTACCCACTGACCGGGTAGGCCTTGCTGTTTCTGGGTATGCTGACCCACTGGTCCATGGTCACCACCCGAACTGGGTGGTGCTGGACTGTTTCTCTGATTCCATTCGACACGTCTGGTTCTTTGCAACCACATTTTCCCTACAAGTGACAAAACTTGTTTAATTATATACCCGTACACCAAAACTTATTTTTTTTCTCACCAATTTGGTTCTACAATTATCTACACATTTCTACACAGTATTTACATATACATATGACATAATATATATATATATATATTTGATTATATTTGTATATTAACATGTACTTTTATGCCTGCTCGAAACATTCTGAATCATGCTCTGGCATGGTCTCATCAGTGCACCGCTCCAGTGAAACAAACCTGGCCAGCCAGGCGCCTCTGGGACGCATCGACAAAGATGGTCACGATCCTGAATGCCTGAACGACCTGCTCAAGTGTCCCATTAAAAAGAAGAAAACATCTGATATCAAGTTGAACACCTGGTGCCAATTCTAATCTATCTAAGATAGGAAACACATCAAGAATCTGGTGCGCAAACTGTGGTCTCGAGTCTCCAGTGTGTATGTTCCACAAAAACAATTGCCATAGAAACCAGTCAACTTTTACATAGCTTAGTCCTAGTATGCCAAAAATCAATGCAGGGACCACTCCACCCATAGGGTCCAGGTACGTCCTCCTGAGGATAGTAGAACAGAGGTGAGCACGTACTTTCAGAGCATGGCCGACCTGGGGCCTTTCAAATCATCAGAATGATCCTGGACCTTTAGGGCTAGTGAAGATCTGTAACTTTGGAATTCATCCCCACTTGGTTTCTCTTGGGGGGAGCTCCTTCTAATCAACGACTCAATGTTTGGCTTCATTCCGTCCACGCTCTACCAGGTCTAATAGTTACAACATGCTGCCACAACAAAAACAACATGTTCGGGACATGGCATTGTTATCCATTTGACGCAGGCCTCCCGAAAAGGACAAGTCTGTCTTCATAGAGACATCCAGAGATCAGGCCTCTCTTCTCAACTCCTAAGAAAGCCACTCCCCACGCAGGTGTTTTTCACGCGGCAAGGGAGACGACATCGCGGACTCATCGGGATTTGGGCAAACTCACAGGCTCCGTGTAGTACTGAGCGGGCATTGGACAGGTCTGGTGCACGGCTGGGAATCCAAAAGAAATGGGGTGTGAGACATGAATCAGGTCGAAGCATGTCGCTCATCCTGCCGGAGACAAGACGAACAAATTCTCTTTTCAAAGCTCGGAACCCGAGATGTACACATGCATTGTATAGTTTAAACATGTTTAAATAACCAATTATGCTTTGGGGTGGTGAGATTATACAGGATCTTTCAACTGTGTACCAAAAGGATCCAAAAGGTTGTGATGATCCAGGACCTGTCCAAAACAAGAAAACATCCTGGTCCTAGTTTTTAAGGAACATCTCAGTGGTTCGTACTGGCCAACATCAGCATTTCATCATTGACACTGGGTTTGGTCTACCCAGACCCTGATTTCCAACCAATTTGCCACGATTCTCGACACATAGCTGTATACGTGTCCGCTATTGGCTATGCTTGCATCAAATAGCATCACATAGCTGGTGATCACTCATCGAAATCTCTTGGTGTTTGCTGCATCACCCCCAGCATGGCCATGGTGTTTTGGTCCATGGCACGTCGGGCCACCTCACCCACGACCCACGACGGCAAATCGGACCCCATCGATGCGGAAGACTAGTGAGAAACTGGAGGTCTCTGACCACAAACTATATAGTACTGAGAGAAAAAACAACAACAAAGCACAAACACAAATAATATAGGACATATGTAAGACAAATAACTAACTATAGTACTGAGGGAATAACAAGTATGTAAGAAATATAGGGCCACGGCCAGTACACCCAGGCTCTGAAACGTGGAGCATTGGTTGCATGCAAAACGTCACGTGCCGCACGCTCTTTGAGCGCATCAATTCCAGGTACCAGCAGCACCCACTCAAAAAGAACACGCACTAGCATCCACATCTGGTTTCCAGTGAGCATCCAATCTGGCCCAAACTGGGTATCTTTAGAACATCTCCAACAGAAGCAATCCGTCTTCCTCGGTGTCCCGGCATCGCAAAGGCTCACGGGCTTCCGCAGGCCTCAATGTCGGTGTCACCGCTCTGGCGCAAAGAGCATTTCTATATCGCCTAGGGCCCTAGGGCTCCAACCATATCCTCGGAAGGAGGTTAGACCCCTGACACCCACCCCAACCACGTTCTGAGGATATGGTTGGAGCATGGTTGGAGCCTAGTGATTCTAGTGGGCACCGCAAATTCCCAGTCACCAGTGAACAAGTGCACGGCAACTTCGGATGGCTTGCAGAGCGGCAACATCTCAACAACCCTCTCGAGGGCTCGAGAATTCTGGCTAGGCACCACCGATCACAGGGCTCGAGAAGTCTATGGGATAGATCAATCCGACCTTGCTGTTCTTCGATCCCAAGACTGAAATCTACAATGTGTCTTCCAGCACCATCCACTTCCATGGATTCACTCGCATGGACTTGGTTCTAAATCGTCATGCATGCAGCCGTCCTTTGCTGCAAAGCTAGGACTGTTGGCGACAAGATTCTTTTCTTGTCTACATCTACTATGCGGTCAAAACTTTCTCACATTGGCGGCATGCCAGGTGACAGAAACCCAGTGGAAATAAGGAACCAGGGTTTCTGGGTCTACTACAGGATTTACTGTAGTCTTTGGAATCACTGGTTACATAATGTTATATACACTGGTTACCTATACGACTTTAGTGGTAACTGGATCCATTGAGAAAAGCAATATTGGCTGCCAAACGTCTTTAAGATCTTTAAGAAAAACACACGTGGCACTCCAGAAACAAACACCTCGTCGAAAGACCGAGTCGCTCGCTTTCTTTTGGTCCCTCTCCACATGGTCTCATTCTTCTGATCTCAGTGTCCAATGGTCTCATCGCCCAACATCCCCAACCCCAAATCCATCCTTCCATCGGCTCCCAATTCCTCCCAACACCTCCCTAAAGCCGGCCGCGGGGGGGGCGGCCGGTGGCCCCCTCTCTGGGTGCTCCGGACGCCGGGGCGGGGCTAAGCCTTCCCGGAGCGCTTGCAAGGCCTCGATCAAGAGGCGTCTGCCAGGGGTCACAAGACGGGTTTTGAGTCCCATCGAGTGAGTGGATCAAGAGGCGTTCCCTACCGAGGCCGTACCTTCTCGTACCTTCGAGAAGGTGGGACTGGGGTGGGTGCCAGGAGGGTCCAGTCATACCTTCGACCTTCGTTGGTGTTACTGGGGTGGGTGCCAGCCAGGTCGAGTTCATACCGAAGCTGAGGTTCGGTACGACTGTGAGTCGAGGGTCGTTGAGTCGTCGAGACAGCGGGTCGTCGAGTGGTTTGGTTGGAGTGGTCTGAGTGGTTCCGGAGGCGGTTTGGAGGATGGAGAGGGAGAGTTGGAGGGGGGGTGCAAAAGGGGTGCAAAAGGGGCGAGAAAACCCGGAAATGCTGGCGATGCAATTCTTTCAACTCCACGCTAGAAACTTCACATTTCAGACGACCCTTAAGGGTCCCCAAGTCAGATGCAATTGATCAGTCGGTGCCCAGAATGTCTTTCCATTAGTGGCTCTTACAGTACCCAAAGTGCCAGGATCATGTCATTCTCGTGATGAACACATTGGCCGCCCCCCCAAAATATCTGCCCAGACGCTCCAAACAGCTCTTGGTCCCTCAAAACAGTAGGGATTTGAGGGTCCGGACCCCTACTTAGGAGGGTCCAGCCCCTACTTAGGAGGGTCCATGAGCGTCTGGGTGAGACTATTTGGGGATGATCTGACCAATATCTTCAATGGATTTGTTCAACACCAGGGGAGATCTGCGGTCTGTGGGTTTAAAATGGTTTACAGTAAAAGCCTAGGCCGTCGAGTCCCTGAAATCATGGCTAAGTGGAGTGAGATGAGTGAGATGAGTGAGTTCACCACCTGTTCTGGAGATCGGACCATCATCATCCCTTTGGGGCCATGCCGTACTTTCCATGCTTCTTCCAGGGAGTAAATCCATTCGATTGGCCTTCCCACCATCCAGGTCCACTCATGAGACGCCCACAACAACCACAAGGTATACCACTGCAGTTCCGGCTTTTCGACCGAGGGGGCACCATACTATGCCATCTGCAGTGGGAGGAAACGTATCGAAGACTATAGTCCTGTAGGTCCAAACTCTGGCTCCAGTTGACCTCACCGGTGAACGCGGAACCAGTCGAACACTCCGGTCTCACCAGTCTCCCTCATCATTGCCAGACATTCTACGTGTAGACAGCGGTTCGTGAGCGACGTAAAGGGTGCCTTTTGTTCGGATTTCAGTTCCTCCTTCCGAGTCTTCTCCTTGAGCCGTTTCTTCTCCTGGCACAATTCTGCTAGGGCGGGCGAGTTACGGCTGCCACTGTTCAAAGAACGGCTTGGGGAAGGAACGCGAAGAGCGAAGAGCGCGGGGCGAAAGCAAAAGCGTGGCCGCGCACACTCGCAGAAAGCTCTAGTTGGACTATGTTGGACTGAACAAATGGATCAAGAAGCCAATTGCACAGCATTTGGTGTTCGGTCTTGCAGTGGAACCAGTGACCACAGTACACTCCCTGGAATCATCATGGAGGTGGATGGCATTTTCCGAAGACCAAACAGGCAGGTGGGTTTCCACTTTCCCTGATCCACATGACTTCTCAGAAGGCAATTGGACCCTCAAAGCCTACAGTAACAGTCTCCAATTACCTGCTGAGAAGGTACTAGTATGTGGATCCATAGGGTGAGAACTGGCTTCGAGATCGACCAAGAGCGGACAGGTGACAACGTTTCCTGGAGCAGGTGACTAGAACAGCTCACCTGTAAATATGGTTTCAGTTGGTATAGTGACTCCTTGAGACAAATGGTTTTCATTCAACAAATCCGGCATCATGTGCGGAATACATCGCACTTCCAGAGTTCCAGCATTCTTTGGAGCTCTGGGAATCAGTCAAGATTTGTCTTTCTTCAACTATTCCATGTATCTCCACATACTGGTAGCACACAAACACACAACTGCCAATAACGGATTATGGGCTACCAAACAAAGAATTTCCCATCAGTCTTGTTTGCCCGTCCATCTTTCCAAAATGCTTCACCTAGTTGTAGTTTTGATATGTTAAAATGTTAAAACCTCAAAGGACACGACCAGTGTTTAGGTCAATACCATGAACACCCCATTGAAACAAGTTGCTGTCCAAAGCACACAGCTTGGCGCAATATGTTCGCCCATGCCGTTTCTGCAGGGGCCGATATTCATGGATCAATTTAGGTAGTTCAATAAACCCAAACCATTCATGCATGAAATTGTTATACCTACATTAGGGTCATCAATGGGGTACTGTAAATGTATAACTATTATTGCATACACATAAACAATAGCAACATGTACAGTCACCCACAGTGCAAAAAGGAACGAAGATAAACAAGTGTTTACAAACACAAACACTCCAGCTTGTACCACAAAGGGGAGATGACCTTCGAACAGCAAGCGCCACATTCTACCTTAACCAAAGTTCATAGGTGTTGAAGACTAGATACCCTGAGTTTCCCAATGACTCATGTTACCTCTATGGTAGCGGTGGAATATTGACTACCAGGTGCGGTAGTTAGTCATTGGAAGTTCTGGGATAGGCACATGACTCTCCTTCAAAGATCTGCAGAGACTGCAGAGCGCCGAAAGACGGAAGACTGGACAACCTCGAGCCTTACACTTCCACTTCCGCTTCCGAAGGTGAAAGGGGTTCAAAGGGGTTCAACTTGTCAATGAGGTGGATTGGATCATGGACATCCACCGGATAGACCAGTCCTTCTGGAACCTATTTATCGTATAAACATGATATACCCCATGAATCCCGCAGTCTGCTGTTCTTTGTGTCTGCTCCCACCTTCCAGCCATCTCCAGTCCCGCTGGGATCTCCATCACCGGCCCTTCGCAGTCCGTCCGAAGCCGTCGCACCCTCCCACACCGCACACCGTCAGCATGGACCATGGACCGTGCCATCCGTGCCTCACTCACTTTCATCCACTCCTGCGTGAGTTCGCAATCCTCCTCGCAGCCGGTTAAGTGGTGTGAAGTCGAACCGGACCGACGCCGTCTCCGATTCGGTTCGGTCGGTGACCGTTTGGGACGTTGGTTTGGTGGGAATTCGCATCCTCCGTGGCACTGGAGGGCACCGTGGTGTGCCCGAAAAGTGCCATGGCACCAGGCAGTCCATGCAAGTGTGGAAGGACGGGACCACTAGTATTCTCCCAGACGCGACCCTGCACCCTCATATGGAGGGGTCCAGACCCTGCATCCTCCCTAGGTTTTGAGATGTTTTCAGAGACCAGGCTGGAGGGCCTGTGTTTCACACGGGGCTTACCTGGGTAGATGTTCACGTTCAGGCCTTACAGGCCTTACTTGTGGCGTACCCGAGTTTCACATATATGGCCCTGCCCAGTCTGACCTGTCACGGTGTTCTTCGCCAGGTGCCACGAGGTGTTTTCGGGCAGGCGGACAAAAGTCTAGGCTTCAAAGTCTGATAATCAACTTGGCGACTGTTGAAGAGTTTAGTCTATAAAATTCAGGAATATATGTCATGACGGACTCTTGGGGTAGAACAACCTGCACTACCTAAGACTCAAGAATTTCTTGTAGCTTGGACTGTGAAGGCGAGTGATTCCCTTCAGCAAGACTCAACATCCGACCTACTGAAGAGACAACCATGGAACCTGATGGCATGGAGCGACTTCCTCCGGTCTCTTCTCTGGGGCTACTTCGGAGAGCGGTGGCTCAAGGACTGTCCCGTGCCCGCTTAGACGACACTCTCCTCCTTTTGCCGCCGCCGCGTGAGGAAGTAGCGCTTGGCGCGCTCTTCGGCTGCCCTCGGTGCAGGTGGAAGTGGTTTTTTGGATTCACAACCCAAAAGACTTGGACCATCCAAGGGGTCTAATGGAGATCCATAAGTAGTTCCATGTCGTCCATTCTGTACGCCTTGGATGGTGATGGTCCTGGCAAAGCCAGGAGTTCCCTCATGTTCTGCAAAAGAGATTAGACCCCCAAAATACCCCAAAACATAGAGCTGAAATGAGCTGAATGCCATGAGGATTAAAATTTGGTAATGTTTCTTTTTCAATCACGTTCAATCTTGGGGATCTTCAGGCAAGAGCACGGGAACACACGTCTCCCTAAGCGTCCAGGACCATCCATTTCTGGGATGTTCTTTGACCACCAAAACACACACTCAGTTCCCTTCGACAATCCGAAAAGGAGGTACCTTCATTGGTCGGGTTGAGGTCCAGGGCAGAGTCATCTGTCCAAATAGATCAAATTCTTGCAGCACTCTCTGGCAAAGAAATGTTCTCATCAAAGGTGGCCGAGTTGGGTCTCCGAGACACGACCACGATCCATTGCATATGTTTTCTTATTCAGAGAGTGGGCTTTTGACCTGGAGAGTGGATTTTTCCCATAACATTGAGAGTGTGTTTTCGGACCTTCCTTCGTGTGGACACTGTATGTTTTCGACACGTCCTTCAGTTCGTCTTACTTTGAGCGGTTTTGTACGAGTAGTCTCGTACGTCATGGCTGTTTCTGTCAGTTCTGTCAGTCAGCTCGTCGGGCCAAAGGGCCAACTCCACCCCCGAACGAGCAACGCCGGTATCGACTTGTAGGCTTCATGACTTGGGTTGCATATCGTTCATTGTGCAGCCCACCCACCCTTTTCCCGTGGTTAAGAGGTGCAAGCCCCGTCACGTTGGCCAGAAGAAGATGGGCCAGGGGTGGGTGTAGGGGTCTAACCACCGAACCTGAGGAGATGGTTGGAGACGTAGGGAGTTGTAGGGAGCCTACAAGCAGGTCCAAAAATCGACCGAGACAACGCCAAGCTGCTGCTGCAGCCATGCACGGCAGCTTTCCTCCTCTTCCAAACGCTTCTGAAGCTCCTGCATGCGACACAAGCGCGCAGTCGTGCCCTCAGGTGTGGGGAGGCAAACAAAAACAAAACAAAACATGAACAAAAACCTGAGTGACCTCTATTTTGGAGGGTGATCTATATCCAAAACATTCCAACACTTTGCTTTTTGCACACCAACACACATGGGTTCACATGCATTCCGGGTATAAGATCATTCTTCAATTCCATACACGCCGTGGGACGAAGGGAAGTGGATCTCTGAGGGCCGGACACTAAGAAATGATCCCCTATTCTGCGAGTAACAGGTGGATAAAGGGATGCGGGCCGTCGCACTGGATCTGCTCTGCACTTGAAGCAAAATGGCACGACCCACACGACCGTGCCTCTAGAACATCCATACTATGCACCGACACAACTCGAGTCCGATTTTGAGGATCCACACCAGGATCGCTCACATTGGTAGGCATAATAGTTAAACACGTCATAATTAAGTTCTTCTTGACTCTTGACTTTTGGACACTTACGCAAAAAAATGCAAACACCATCAACATCAAAGACCTCAAAACAAAGGTCTTTGGCATACGTGTCAAAAACGCCACCTTACACTACCCCAATTCCAAGACTCCTTCTGTTGTCTGCAGGCCGCTGCCTTGCGCTGCTCCTGCAAAGCATGGAGAGTGCACGCAAGTATACGTCGCAACAGACCGACGGGAGGGACCGACCCGCGCTCGCGCGCGTGTGCACATCACCAAATCGAAAAGGATGTGCCTTAGGTAGCAATTGCTACTGGCCTCATAGGAAGCAGCACAATGTGCATTAGCGTGCATTAGTGCCTATTAGCGTGCTCATGGACCCCTTCCTGACGCGACCACTCTTTTGGCTGGAAAAGCTGGTTGTACCTGTCTGTGGGCCGGTGGGGAAAATGGCCACTAGATGTCATCTGCATCTCCCAACAGATCGAGAGCTTTTTGACGCTTTGCGTCAAGCTCACTGCCTTCAGGCTGCTCAGCAGCTGGCTCCGGATCAACTTTGGTGAGAAAGCGGCCTTCATACTTTCGCTTTTCACCTTTCTTCTCGCCCTCTTCCAAGAGCACTTTGAAGTTGTCATTGGCGAGCACATTGACAACCGTGGCCAACTTGTCATTGTAGAAATCCTTTTGCTTCGTGGCCTTTGTGCGGACCTCTCCAGGAGATTGGGAAAAATCTTTCGAAAGAGAACGTGATCTTTTTAGGCAATAACTGGACTCAACAAGTTTGGAAACGAAACCTCTGCGTGTTTCGGTTGTTCCCAGAAAGGGCCTTATCCCCAATCACTATGGCCACCGTCGGAGAAGGAGAGTGAACTCCTGTCGGCAGCTTGGTCGGAGCTGCAGGGGCTGTCTCCTTATCCTCTTTCTTTGCCAAGGCGTCTTTTGCACTGGGCGGCGTGGAGTTGTCAGACGCCGGCTTGTACTTCGACAAGAACTGCAAGGAAGGGATCTCTCGGTCCAAGTCCTGCGCCCAACCGATTCAACGTGGCCCTATATCACCCGTGATTAGGACAGCGTGACTGATGCCAAAAGAGAACCTTTAAACTTGTCCAGCTATTTCGAAACAAAAACTTCCCTAGAGCCACCTTCGGTGGGATAGAGGCGGCCAACTTCTGCAGGGAATCCGAATGCTCTTCTTTGAAATCATCATAAGAGATCTCGGTGTAACCTGTGATGTCCACGCCTAGTTTCAATGAACTCAAATCGACAAAGATACGCTTGGCAAGGGCCGAAAGAAGGGGCTCACTGGCGCCGATCGCCATCAGCTTCTCATACTGATGCAACAACGACTTGGCAACGCTGTTCGAGACATGCTTCAAGGCTTCTGGGTCACGGCGTACCAAGGCAGCACCATGCAAAAGCTGGTTCACTGGAATTTCTTTCCAGACCGTGTTCTTGTCCATAAACATCCGGAGGGCCAGGAGCACCCATGCGCCGAGCTGCTTCGGCGGAGAAGCCAGCACCTTGGCCGAGCTTGGGCACTTGTTTGGTGGGAGATAAACCACTAAATTATACAAGCATAGACCCCATCCCAAGAGCAAACTGCTTCATCAATGATTTTTGTCGACATTGACATCGTTATTTCGGCGACACTCCGGATGAGAAAACCGGGCCACAGAGACCAGCCACAGAGTTCAGGGGTGCGGCCAAGACAAGGACAAGACCCAGACACAGAGCCGGGCCACAGAGTTCAGGGGCGCGGCCAGTGAGTGTGGCCAGCTCTTTGTTTTCTAAGATAGAACCCGAACAGTAAACAGTTTGGGGAAAAAAGAACAATAGAAAGAAATAGTACGCAGTGATTGCTAGCAGGCACGTTCTCCGGGAACCATCTCTGCAAAGATTCTAGGCGGTTGGAATCTTGCAGCATGTAAAGAACTTTCTGTGACATGGGCACGCTGCCAAAAGCAGCTTGGGCGATCTGCAGCTCATCTTTCTCGCCCTTCTCCAAATGCTCATTGTCAAGCAAGGCCTTGACAGCGAGCAAACGCTTCTCATCAGGACTGGAAAAATCTCCGCGAGCAACTGTCAACTCTTCTTTGGCCAAAGAAGTCTGGAAACTCAAGAAGAAATTGCTCTTGCGAAGCCGGGCCCACGAGGCCAGATCTAAGAAGCGCAGTCTCTGCTCCAACTCACCCTTGTCCGGCAAGGAAAGATGACTCAGAACTGCAATTGCCTGAGGGAACTGGCCACGACATGGGCCATTTGTGGGGCTGTAAACGTATTTATGCAACCTTGAGTTTGGTCCTTACGCTGGAACCCCCATGTGCCTTGGCCAAGCCTGGCAGAAACCCGTGAACAGCCTCTAGGTCTTGGAACAAATCTGCAAACTGCCTCTTATGCTCATACGCGGCTCCATCGTCGAGCAAAGATTTGGCGACACTCTTGACCACTTTCACGTTAACCGCGTCTATGCTCTGAACGAACCTAGGGGGATGAACACAAGTTTTTAACGAATCTGCTGCGCGGTTGCATTCTTCGGTCACTATGGACACTCGACAAAAAATTCGTTTCACAAAGGCCACAGACTTAGAAAAAAACTAGTCTAGGCACAACTCCGGCTCTCCCTTGTAGGCTCGGTGCTTCTCCAAAACGTGCTCTTTGAAACGTCCAAACCAAACAGCCGCTTCGCTGTATCCTGGGATAAGTAAATGTGATACGGAAGCAAACGAGTGCTCATATGTAAAAACAGTGTATGATATACAAATATACTCTCTCTCTATATATATATATTATATATTGTATATGTAGTATATAACATATGTAGACACACACACACACGCGCGCGCATCTCAGCGCCCTCTCTCGACTGAGTTTCCGCCACGAGTGCCCTTCCGGCCTCAGAGGCATGCGAGCAAAAGCTTTTATACATACACATTGTACATCTACCCATATATACACACTATATACAACACTGATGTACACTTTAAAACTATACATATATATATATATATATATACATATATACAACACCAATCTACACTAAAACGCTACACAGGAGGAAGCGGCCGCATCGGGTCCCCACACCATTGCTTCCAGCCTCAGAGCCGAAGCGGTGTGAGGCAAAATCCATCGTTATATGTGTATATTTATATATCTATTGGCCAAAAAATATATGTGTGAGGCCAAAAAAATTATATATATATATATATTGGAGCCATCCCTGAAGGTTCGACGCTCAGCCCTCTGGGAACCGGGCCGCCGCCACGTGCAGCCTTAGCCGCATGGGGCGGATGGTCTCAGTTTAGGATCAGAAAGACAAATATATATAGAGAGAGAGGGACACACACACTATAATATACAAAAAGTATATATATATAAATATATATTTATATACGTTATGTATTGTATATATACATATAGATACGGTGAGACAGCTACTTTGCATTAGAGAAAAAATTCCTTCCATCTTTGAGCGAGACACGCTTGTCCTGCAAGCATTGGCCAATCTCAATGGCCATCTGCCAAGCCACTTTGGTTTCATCCGTTTCGTCACTGGAATGTCGCTGCAGCTGCCTTTCCGAAGCTCCTGCGCTCTGGGTAGAAGCAGTCACAGCCTGCGGGACAGGTGCAGCGCTCGCTTCTACAGGGGTGGATTCGGGCAGATCCAGTTCCAACATGGCCTGTTCCAAGGCCGAATGCTCCAAGCCTTTTCCATCAATGGACCTCTCACTGCTGAGCGCACACTCGAGCACAAGTGTTCCAACTGGCAGGTCGGAACGAGACACGGCTTGGTCAAAAAAGTGGAAGTCATCAACCTTTGTTCCGGGTGGAACATCCTGCAAGCTTCCGGGCGCAATGAGCTTTCCACTGAACTTCTCGGGGATTCGCTTCATCATGTGCTTTGGAACAGCCCAAAGGAGCTGCTTGAGGGCAGACGATGTCTTCACCGTTGTTCCACAGGATTGGAACAACTTCATGGACACCCTGGCTTTCTCATTCTTTCCGCTCAGCAAATGGTTCAAAGCTATCCATAGTTGGACCGACTGCTCGTTCAGCTGAATGGTTGGGTCTTTCTTGCTCCACTCGAGCAAACTTCTCTCAGCCTTCTTCCGAAGGTCCCTGTTGTCCTGCCCCGAGACCTCCGCCAAGGCCTGCACCACTTCTTGATTATCTCTGTGAAGGCATCCCTCACTTGGGTGATGTACGTTCTGGACAGAACCTTAGCTTCCTCAACCCCAAAGTCTTTGCACAACTCACTGAGGGACTGTGGGGGGATATTGGGTGGAGCCAGTCCAGCCCTAATACACCATACATGCTGCACTCGCCCAGCTAGTTTTTCACCTTTGATCAAATCTACTTCAGCTTGCAGCTTCTTGCACTTGTGCCGCAGCTTTGCGCAACGAGACTGAAATTGTCGCACAGTCAGCGAACTTCTCAACTTACGACGCTTGAAGGCATCCAAGTTCAAATCATGCCGCAAAACTTCAATCAGCTCCCGTGATTTCTGTATGGATCGCTCAATGTGTGCCAAAGGATGCGATGTAGCATTCTGAACAAAAGCTTGCAGCAAGTTCTGAAGCTGCCACGCTTGTAAACGCACATTGTCCGACATGGGCGGTCATAAAAGGAAATCTGAAGATACAAAAATGAAAGGCTTCTCAAACATTGAACAGACAACATTCAAAGGCTACATTGTTTTGTCATGTGCCGAAGGGCCACAGTTAGCTAGTCCAGTGATCACTTGAGTCACTCTATTTAGGTCAACCTCCTTCTGGACGCCAACTAAAACTCATACACAGCATTGAACCTTAAAAGGCTGCCTATCACATTTGAGCCTGAAAAGGCTGCCATCACATTTGAGACTACACTAACCGGGTTGTACCCAGGCGCAAGACACAATCTTTGATTCCTTGAAGGCCTGTGTGATTTGCAACCTAATGTGCCAATGGTTTCAGAGGACCAATGGCACAATCCCCAAATGGTGGTTTATATGGACCCCCACATCGAAGACATCTTTGGGTGTGTGCCATCTCCTCTGAACCCCCTGTAATCAAATTGATCGTGATTGAAATATGGTTGAAATATTAATCTTATCCCTGGTCCCTGCCCGCCAAAAGATCAAACATTTGTATCCAACTCAGAAGTCTCAAACCTAGCCTACCTAGCCTATCCCTGTACCCTGCAGATTTCCAGCGGTATATATCCCAGGGGTCCCAAGTCGCTGCGGAAAATGCTCGAACCTAGGCATGTTTTTGTTCATCGAACAGCTAGTGGAAAGGACATGGTATCTGGAATAAGGAAACCAAAACAAACCACATCTCCGCACTGTTCGGCGGCGGACCCAATAGTTGATCTATGTTGATCTTGTATGCTAAAACTCATGAAAAATTAAAGAACCATATTCTACGCCTGCCTTGGCGTCTGACACGCAACACGTCAGGAAACTCTGTCATTGGGCAAGACAGCTTGATTAACAGATTCGTTTACGCGACCTGGCCCCAAACGTCCAAACCAAAACAGTGGAATTTACAATGAGCAAACATAGAAGCAAAGGCCGGCAGGTTTATTGACAAATATCCCCACCAAACTAAAGTAAAGGATTGAATGTTGGAACATCTAAGCGATCTAAGGATGTCTCATGCAAGAAACAACCATCTCTCCATCTGAATCTCGTCCTCCATCAAAGCCTTCCAATCTCCCTCCGTGTGCTTCTCCCACCTCACTCGGCTGCGGCGAAGATTGAAGATTTTTTGAACTCAGGGAGAGGCTTCCACTTCAGCCCCCGTACCCCACGTTTTCAGTTGGCAGACTGCCCCAAAAAAGTAAAGAATGTAAAACATAGCCTCCAAAGAGGTCATGGCATCTGCATGGTTCTTGGACTGAATCAGTCCAACTACACGCACAATAGGGGCGGAAAGCGAAATGGATGCCAGGTGGATGGATGCAATGTACAATGCTACACTGCCATGTATGCCAACTGACTGTTGGGAAAACCGTTATGACGGGGTAAAAATAAACAACTCCAAAAAACACATCATGGCACAGTGCACACGTTCTTCTGATCCCTAGGGGTCCAAGTACCTTCTCAGAAGGTGATTGGAGGCACTGTTATTATATTTGGAGGGTCCAGTCGTACCTTCTGAGAAGGTACGGCTGGATCCCTAGGGGATGCCAACTGTTTGTTGAGCTGATGCCAACCACACCACCAGGGCGCTTGGGCCTAAGCACCCGATGGGGCGGGGCTTAAGCCGATGCAGCAGCTGACCAGAAGCAACCACTTCATACGTCAAGTTGCTGCAAGCTCCACCCCACGCCCGCCCGATGGGGCAGCAATATTCCAATATATATATATACTTACAACTGTTTTTCTTGGCACTACCTGCCTTTTTGAAGCGGTCTACTGAGTCTACTGGTTGAACATGAACTCTTGTTCCTACGCACAGGCGCACGTGGGGCCTGCGCTGAGCCCATGCGGGGCCAGGAACAATGTTGATCAGTTGCACGATCAGTTGCACTGCACCGTCCATGGGCAAAGTGACTGGCCTGTGATTCATTGATGTTCTACTCCCGTTTCTAAGGGAGGTGGCCCACTTACCAGCTACCCAACATGCTTGGACAAGGTCTTCTCATCCGCCCACAGCCTACGCAAGCCTAGGCCAACCCCACCCGTACCAGGAAGGTTAACCTGAACCTACGCCGCATTGAAGGAGTTCACTCTTCATCTTCTTTCAATCATCTCACAAACAATATATAACATTGCTACATGTTGCTACTCATTTGAAGATCCCCCAATGTCTGTGATCCAGCCAGCTGGGCTTCACAGCTCATGAGTCTTGGTCGCAAGTGACGGGATGGAGTTCTTCTCCTTGGCGAAGGAGACTCGACCGGACTTGAACATGGGATGGGCATGGGAATTCATGCAGGTATATTTGTGGCATGCTATGGCTGGTGCTGCCTGGCCATGGCTCTTGATAAATTCCAAGACATCATACCGGGATGAACTGGAGTATTTTAGTATTGTCGACTCTTGGTCAAAGAGGCGCACCCCATATTGTGTTACAATCCAAACTGGTAATCTAGGAGTCTCCAAAGCTGGGTGTTGAAATGTGTTCAGCCTTGAGACCAGTTGATTCCTTCCATCTTTACCACGGCTGTGCCGGGCTCCCGCACCAACTCCACTTGCTCGGCACGTTGCCGTCGGTGCAGGTCTGCCTTATAGCGAGAGTCAGTCAGGTCTCACCATCCTGCCATGGGGATCTGGCATGAAAATACCATAACACACCCAGACACTCCATGGGACTGCCATATATGCCTACACTGACCCCTCAAACCACCCCAATGTAGGCAATATAACATACATGGAGTGTCTGGGACATGGATGGCTATCTAGATTCTAGATGTTTCAACTTGTTTCAAGTTGCAAGGGTCAATGTATGGTGAATCATGAATCCATCCATATCCTTCCAGTATACCATGAATAGTTGGGGCTTCGGGGTACCTTCAAATGCCAGGAGTCTTCGTGTTGAGCCAGTCTTCGTGTGCCTGGTGGGAACCCATCGAATCGGTGAATTGAAGTTGATGTCCACCTCTTGGAGTTGAGTGGGGAAGTCGCCGATCAACGTCCTCAAAAAGGAGTGATGGCCTCCACCTAGTAGCTTCTTTGTTACCAGTAGGAACGTGCCGCCTGCAGGTGATCCGCAGGCTTCCTGGACCAAATGGTTTTGACTCAGGGGATCACTGTGCAGGAGAGGACGACTGGGGAGCCCTCACTAAGGACGCCTGGAGGTTCAAAGCTGCCTGGCTGTGCCATGCACCAGCCTGGCACTCCTGCAAGGTTGCCTGTTACACCGCCTTCTTCTTGCTAGAAGTAAGTCTGGTTGCCGCGGCATGGAAGGGTGTCCAACTGGAGAACAACAAAAAGGTTATAGTCATAGTCACTCCATGTCTGTCCAAAAAAGAACCCAAGAGGCCGATCTGGCAGCACTCCGATCCGGCGGGATCCGGCAGAACTGGCCGAAATGTAGGCGCGTATGTTAATAGTGAGACCCCCTGGGCCTAGCTGGGTAGACTGGTCCATTTCCCCTCTCGTTGACGGAGGTTCATTGGCTAGTAAGGGGGTCAGTCTCGCGTGTCTTTTTTGGAAACCCATGTTTGCTTCAGCCGGATCATCGACTCATGCAGAGAAAAGAACATTCTCAGCATGGACAGGTTCTGGTTCTCGTGTTCTGCCCTGAATGCGAAGACGGCAGCTTAGCTGGTTGTCCAAGCACACGGAAAAGACATAAATGAAGGCCGATACATCGTGTTCTGTAAGAAGGCCAAGTTGCAAGCAAAAGATCAAACGCCACCAGCTCTCCCTCCTTGCTCTCTGAGAACTCTTCTGGCAGTACTGAGTTCATTCCTCATGTCTAGCTGTAGACAGGTCTTCATTCACAAGGGCTTAGCACTTGGAGATCCCATCCAGGCAATGGGACGATCAGAAGCACATCCTAAAGAAAAGCGCCCTATCCTTCACCAGGATCCTCCGGACCGTGGAATGCCAAATGCCCCGGCCGCAAGACCAGACCGGCTTACATGTCCGGCACCATTTGGCGTCCATGTTGAGCAGTGGACACATTCAACCTTGCTACTGGTAGCTTCTTGTTCCTTAGTTTCTTGCCACTAGTAGACTAGTAAGTCATGCCTTTTTGCTACTAGACTATAGATGAAAATTACAGTTGCGGTCGATTCAATGGTTTGAGTTCCCCTTGTTTTCTTAGTCAAGTTTGCCTTGGACCTAGAAGCGGTATGAACAAACACCTCAGCACTTTCAGGAATGCTATGAAAAAAGGTTCCGGAATTCCCATCAACAAGGCGTTGAACACACTTATCTAGTGAGTCAGTGAGAGTCCAAGAACCACCCCTCCGAGCCGTTCACCATCTTGGCACTGAGACTCCACACCATCTTGGCGCTCTGCTCGTCCAACACTTGTCTATATTCTAGGCGCTTCTGCAGCAGGAGATCCTCAGAACTCTGCGGTCCAGCTGCGATGACGCTTCTGATGCAAGTTTACCCTCGCTTAAATGGAGAGAACGATGTAGACCATCCGATCGATATACCCCAGACACTCCATGGGACTGCCATATATGCCTACATTGACCCCTCAAACCACCCCAATGTAGGCAAATATACCATACATGGAGTGTCTGAGTACTATACTGTCCTTGCACTTTTGGAGACCCAGTAACGTGGTATTCGATTGTCTGCAGAACACACTTTTGGAGGGGCCCTTCCTATTACGGCATGGCGAACCCAGTTGGATTCACGGTCAGCCCCTCCTGGGGTATGTCAACAAACATCCAAGAAAACCAGTCACCATTGTCAACCGGAAGATCTTATCATATCTTATCAGTAACCATCTGTCACTCCCAACCGACGTCCATTCTGTAAATACGGGGTATCATCCTTTTCCACATGCCCATCACCGCCAGAAAAACAAAAAATCGCAACACTTACAGCTGAGTGGTTCAAGAAAACTCTCACAGGAAAACGGGCTTTGATGGTTCCATCGCCACCTGCTCCTGGACCATCCTTCCAATATTGCACTCCATTCGCTTGACCTTTGCGCCGAGACACCGGCCGATCCTGGTTGGCACGTTCCACGCCCCAGGGCGGATGCACTTGGGCACTCACCTACGAGTAGAGCGGGTGAGGTGAGACCAAATCCCGGTGACAGGGACTTGGCCTGTTTGTTTTCCGGCAATGCCATGCAACAATGCCAGCACTGGAGGGAGTGTTGGAATGCCTTTCACCTACATGCACATGCATGGTATTTTGATGTATTGTGTGAGCTTGATGACTCTGGCAGGTATGAGGAAGCGAGATTCCATCAGGCCAATCTGGGACGAGCTGGATAAAGCTGAGAGGATTTAACATACGCACAAGAACACGAAGGAAAGAACCTCCTTGAAAATGAAAAAAAACAGGAGGAGCTCATAGGACAGGACAACAGAGGTCTGTTGGGATGTCTTGTGCTTTTATTTTTTTTCACCCGGAGACCATATGAAGATGGGGTGGGTATTAATATAAGGTTTATAAATTATTATGAGGGAATATGAGGGACAAATTTTGGCAGCTTCAACAGAATCATGTTTTGGATAGTGTTTGATTAAATCAGGTTTCATGAAGGATTTTTGGTCTTGTGGTTCTGGCTAATTTGGAAGGATCTGGGTCCAGTGAGATTCTTGCAATCAAATGGGTCCATGGAGCGATGTACAAAAGGTTTTGGAGAACTCTCGATCTGGGTGAGGACGATGAACAAAAAATGGAAAACAGGATGAACATCGTCCTTTGAAGCAGGATGCTAACATGGGTGATGAGCATCAAACACCTACACCTGGTTAGTAGCTGAATGGGCTCTCCACCAAAATGGGCCAACGTCCCATCCGATGAGTCCTCAGTGTTTCTGGGCAAATGGCCAGAGGCAGACGCGCCTATTCCATGGGCCAGGAACAGCAATAAGGTGTTTTGGAACGTTAAGAGAAGGGACGTTCATTGGCAATAGAACCATGGGATGAGGGATTGGTGGTTGAACAAAGGGGTGGTGAGCATTGCAGTTGTTTGCCAAGCGGTTAGTTAGTGTTTTAGAAAAAAAAACGACCAAACTCACATGGGGGGTTCCTTCATCATGGCTTCACAGTGCAATGCTCAAGAGGTTAATTATGGTTAATTACCCAAATGCTGAGCTCTGAAGCAGATGCTTGATCCCCCAAGAATAAACATCCCTCAGAAAATCCAAAACATCCCTCAAACATCAAACATAACCCAGCAGCTTCCGGCTTACTCGTTGTGGGTCACCAGTAGAAAGTGTCCCCCCGAGAGAACGCACCCCATGGACTTCCTCTAAGGCCTTTCACCTCGTCCGACACCCCTCAACCACCCGCCTCGGGAGCGCTGGGCGCGCCAGCATTCCGCGCTGCGCAAGCGCTGGGACCGTGCGGTGCCAGCTGTCCACGAGGTGTCGTGGTGCGGCTGTGACGGGACGAAGGCTCCTGGCGGGCCGGCACCCGAGCGACCGGAGCGCAGCAAGCGAAGCAAGCGAAGCAAGCGCAGTGACCGGGCCCCCTGCTGTACAACAAACTTGGAGAGCGCAAACAACAATTGGGATGACAATGGATCACATGTTGCAAAACCATTTCATCCAAAACACACCTATCATCACCTATCCATATCGGATCGTCGCGTTTGGGTTCGACGTTTGGGTCTTCAAGATGACTCAAAATATAATATAATATATATGGCGACAAAGAAAACATGTCAAGCTTCAAAGTCCTTGTCAAATAACATGCAGCACTTAACAACCAAAGTAACTGGTGTGGCATGCTGAGCTGCCATCTTTGGCTCCATCCACATACCCTTCGAGAAGGCAGTGAGTGATGTATGATTCAAGGCTCCAACCACCTCACTACAGTCCTGAAAAAACCTGCGAATCCCTGCTGACGCATGCATACTGTTCACATCTGTTCATCTCCGTGGGCGGCGGTGAAGACTTCGGGCTTTCCCGGCGTCAGTCTCACGACGTCCGCGAACCGAGAAGGCGTTCCCACCACGAAGGTCGACCTCCCAGGCGTTCCGACCCCCAAGAAGGAAAACTAGGCCAGTCGGAACAGTGGGGGCGATCTGGAGGTCCCTCCGATTGGCTCCACTGTCGATTGACCGTTGGTCCGTGTTCTGCGACGACTGAAGTGGGGGTGTACCTTCTGTCCAACCTCGTGAGAATCCCTAATCTGCAGGCCAGGTGTTCGGTTGACTGAATATTATCAAGCTAACCTCGTGTTAAACAGATTTGAGCAACATATATGGTTATCATAATATAATCAACAGCATGAGGTGGGCACCCAACTTGCGTTTCTTCCCGTACATAAGTCCACCACAACAAGAACAGCAACTCCAGACAACCCACGTCCCACTGGCCCAACCCACGTCCCACCCAACCCTTCGCTCCCTTCGGGACCCCGAAGAGGACATGCTCCAGAGCGCGGAGCGCACCTCAAGACGTCAGAAGGGCAGGCAGTGGGTGCACACGGACAGAAACGGCATAAACACCAGGTGGGGGAACCAAAACTGGCCAACGCCCACCCCGATACACCATCATGAGATATCAAATGAATGATGGATGATCTGTTGCTTGCCTAGAATAGCCGCAGACCAATAGTTCTGCTTTCTTCCCTGCCATGCGCCAAAGACTTCTAAAGCTGTGGAGAAGCAGTTAGAAAGTGCCTGGACCCTTTGAAGTACATCCATGACATGACTCTGACCCCCGAAACATTAGGTATACTTGTACCCTTTAAAGCTGCGGTACTTTGAGATTCCAGGCATCACTGCAAACACCCTGGGATAGTGAAAAACTCTCTCACAAACCACCGGGGGACCTGCTCACTACCCCTCCGCTGTCGACCTGCTCACTACCCTCGCGCCTCAGGTGTCCACGAGCCTTCCGACAGGTCTGGCGCCGGCACTTCGGCGGCCTGGATGGCTTGGTACAAGAAGTATCAAGAACTCCTTCGTGTTTTTAATTTAGGTACCTGGACCTGAAAAAGGGATGTCCTGTCTGGAGGTTCCTTCTTAGTAGTGGGCTGGGGCTTCCAGCCAGGTGACCCCTTTGAAGGTGCTGGTATGTTTTTTAGCGTAGGTAGAGGTAGAGACTAGTCATGGTGTTGGAATTCAAAATGTCCTCCAGTCTTTGATAACTGTATAGAGGTAAAGACTACACCATGATGTACCTCCCAAAGCAAATGCCTGGCAACCGGTGAGTGGTTCGCTCCAAACAACACGGGTTTAAAGAAATGCAGCTCAAAGGGTGGCAGGCTCTTCGGATTGCTTTGAGTCATTTTCCAAACATGACCGATGGGACTGCCATACATTTACCAATCACTTGGAGTGGTTGATTGATGTGTGTTTTTGATAGATCTGATATATCTTACATATATAAACACATATGACACCTATTCCATGGATTTCCATGGATGATCTGACTTTAGAACTCCAAACGACCGCATTCTGCCCAGTTCGGTCCACTCCCGGAGAGTTCCGGACAGTTCCACCAGTCTGGGGAAAGGAAGACAATGCAAAGCTTACCAAACGAAGGGCCCCCTTTATCCCCTTTATCCGATTTCTCTCCTCGGACTCATGATTTTGACTCAGTTGCGGCCAATCACATTCAAGAAATCCCAAGAAATTCTCGCATCCGCGTTTAGCCAATTGTGGACCTATTACATCCCACTCACCCGAATGCTCGCAGGAACACATCCTATATAATAACTTCGTTGGAACCAAGGCCTCCACGCAGGGGATCTGCGACACCACTTGGGAGGGAGCACCTGCAGTTCGGCAGGACTTTGTCGGAACCCTGGTCGTCCAGAAAGTGGGAAGAGTACAAAGATCAAAGATTTGCCGTCGAAAACGAGTTTGGTACCACCATTGTAGCGGGTGTTCAAACAGTGCCAAATCATTTCAGAGACACATATTTGGAACGGTTGGGATCAAGGCCTCAGCCGCAGTGATCCAAGATGGTCAGAATAGTGGCTCACTGTATGACCCCTCATCGTTTGTTTGTTTCCAACAAATAACACCACATGGAACAACCAACGTAGCGGAACTGAACGCACTGAATGAACGTGTCTTTCCCAGACCCGTCCCAGGTCCGCCGGTGCCTCCGTCATGGACGTATTGCAATACAACCCCAAGGCATGAACCATGGCGGCCATCCAGATTGGGAGCACCAAAATACCCCATCCATCCCCTTCCCTTGAGAACAAAAAAGTGTTGATGTATGTTGATGTTGTCCCCTTTGGGGAGATTCATGTTGTCCCATTTGGGGAGTTTCAACATGTACATGTAGCATCTACAAAGTATACATGTATCTAAAATTTAACATAATTCCGTACCCAGTGGATCCCAGTTCCCACCTTAATTATAAGTCACCAAGGTTTCGCTCGGATAAAAACACAGTTTCTTAGTCCAATCCACCCATCCGACCAATCGTCCCTGGTTTGCCTGGATCCTCTTGGGAGAGTCATCTCCAATCCCGTCGTCCGCCGCACCGCTCGGCACCTTCACTCGGCCCTTGACCCTTCCCGAGGCCCTTCGCAGTGGAAGGTGCCGCCGGCACCTAGGCGGCTCCCAACGTGGGGCCGGACGCGGGAGTCGGCGTGTGCTGCATCCAAGCAATGTGTGATCCAAAAGCAACGGAACAATGGTTGACTGTCTTGTCCTGACTTGGGAGGAATAGAGGGGTCGGTTTGGTCCCATATACCAAAGGCCATGGCTCTGGCAGAGGATTGTGGACCACTGAAGTTGTTGGTTGTTTCGGAGTCTGCTCTCCCTTTTGAACATTTTCGAGCAGCCCAATGACTTCCAAAATATGTTCCAAAGGTCATTAGTTGTTGTTGAAGGCAAGTTTTGTCTAAATTAATCAAGACACCCACTCCAAGTAAATCAAACCCAAGTCGATCTAGGCAGGCTTTGCCCAGGCAGGTAAACTACTAGTATTGTTTTATGTCGATGTCAAGATACAATTGTAGTAATACATATATATATATGTTGTTCTTGTTTAATAAATGGTTCAGAACAAAAAAATGGACACAACCACTCTCACACCCATCTCGACCCCTTCTAGAAATGGATTGGATGATTCCGTCTCTCCCTCTCTGCCATCTCAGGTAGGCCACTCACACCAAACAACCAGTGCAATCTTGGAATCTCCTGGATCTTGGTCCATGCTCCTTTTCCCCAACTATTTACTTGCCATCTGAGTTCCAGTGCCATCCAGACTTGTGGTCTTGAACCATCCCTGGCGAGCTGTGTCCAGAGTCGCGTTCTCACGCCGCTCGGACGGAGCAAGGCGAGGCGCTCGGCGAGGCGCTCGGCGCCCGCCGAGGGGGAGACGGTCAGGTTAATCATCGATTAGAGATGATATAGCACAAACATGCCCAGAACGCTCAGAACAGCAGCAACGGCAACAAAACCAACAACCACAAGAACAACAACAAAACAACAACAACAACAACAACACCAACAACACCAACAACACCAACAACACCAACAACACCAACAACACCGACAACCAACAAACACAACAAACACAACACCACCAACACCACCACCACCACCACCACCACCACCACCACCAATAACAACAACCACAACCACAACCACATCCACAACCACAACCACAACCAACACCCAACAACCAACAGCCAACAACAACAACAAGGTACAAACAAAAACTGCAGCCCTGTTTGAACATATATTGTTGCTTTGTCTCTACAAGGGAGTGGAAACAAAATCTGCACCCCCGTCGTTGTTTTGTTGAACCCCCCCCCGAAAGCAACCAGCCAACAAGTGCTTTTAACAGTAGTGGTAGTGCTTGTGCTAGTGCTACTACTAGTGGTACTAGTACTAGTAACTAGTAGTAGTCGTAGTAGTAGTAGTAGCAGTAGTAGTAGTAACCAGTCAGCTGAGCCTCTGTAAAACTTCTACTTAGAACTTCTACCACAACCTATAGAAACAAACACTGCAGCCCCGTTGTTGTTTTTTTGGACCCCCCCCTCAAAGGGTGTTGTTGTCTCTTGTTGCTTGTTGCTTGTTGTTGTTTTTTGGACCCCCCCCTCCAGAACAACACCTCAAAAACACTAAAAACGGACCAGCCCAGACTTCAGTGAAACAAGTCCAACAAGTCCACCTACTTACGAGACCAACATTCGCTCAAACCTTCAACCGTATCCCTAACCTTGTCCCCTTGGAGTTGCAAAGTTACAACATGTGACATGTGGACGGCTGTTTTTGTTTCTACCAACAACAACGACAACAACAGCAACAACACCAACAACAAACAAACACACAAACAAACACACACCCACAAAAACAAACAAACAAACAAACAAACAAACAAACAAACAAACAAACAACAAACAACATGTAGCAGTTGGTCCAGGGCCGAATGGGTTGCTTCTGGGTATATCGTCGTGCATCGTCCATTCATGCAGTACCAAAAACATTCACAGGATCAGCCCAAGAAGTTGGCCTCGAAATGAGACTCTACGGGACTGGCAGTCCATGATACTCCCGAGAATGGGCTGTTTGAAGGGGGAGCCTTGTAGGTACATCGGTCCCATGGACTATCCTGTGTAATCTATACCCTTTGAGGAGGTGATCGGAGATTCTGTTATATAGGCGCCACGAGGGCTCAATCACCTTCTCAAAGGGTATGTGGCTCCCTAGGGATGGTGATTCTAGGTTTAAGGTGACCCTCTTCTTCTCCGAGTTTTTTGAGCCGATCCTGACTGAGTTTTGGACCAGCCAGTGATTCTTGTCGTGGTATCCATATATGCACATATTCTACCAGGCACTGACTGTAGATAGGTCAACAATGCTTCGACCTGGGCCCATGTCTAAGCCTGGACAAAAGACCTGGCAGTGAGGCTACAGGTGGATGACCTCAAAAAGGGTCATCTTAAGGAAATTGACCATCAACAATCAACCGTGTGGTTTTGGGCACCCTGTCCATGTTCCACCATCGGAACCGCCCACGGGACCCGGGTGGCACGAGTCCCGCCACCGGTGGAGGAAACACGGAAGGAAACAGCGAAGGAAACAGCGAAGTAGTCGAGTCACAAGCTGCTACTCTAAGTGACACTCTTAGAAGACCAAGCAGTCGAGTCACATGTTCCCAAGGACGTTCCCACTGTCCATGCACATGAGACCATGTTGAGACCCGAAAACCACCTTCGTCCCCCAAAAGCTCGGTCACGCCGTCGTTGCGGAGAGAGAAACGGGCTTAGCCGAGCGAAACGAGCATCCGGCAGGATGCTTCCCATCGACGAAATCAGCGATCCCCAAATAGATAGAACCGGTTTCCATGCTATTTTTGGTGGGGATCTACTTTTCTATCTAACTGGGGGTCTATATATAGATTAACGTTCAATCTTTGGCAATCCTCCATCTGCCCCTAAGACGCCGGCCAATACTTCCGATACTTTGGAAGCGGCACTTTCCCCTGCCCGCGCTGCTGGCTGCTGTTGATAACAAAGAAACACATGGTTGTGACTCAACATCACTGAAAGTATATATACCCTCCCTGAAACAATCGTGGAAGTATATACCAACCACCGGTTTGTAGAGGAAAAGAGTCTTCCAAGAGGTCATGTTCCGCTTCCATGTTTGTTGGAGGGAGGGTAGTATGTTTATTATATATAGTGTATATATATAATTATAGATGTATGTAGTATTGTATAGTATATATATAGAGTATTGACCCATGTGGAACACTTGAGCCTAAGCTCACCCTGAAGAAAATAACATAATATCTACGCGGAAGGTGCTCCAGGAACCGGTGGAACACGGCCTAATAGGAAACGTAAAACATCGGTGTATCCAGTGTATATATCTATACCTGGACCATCCTGGACCGGGGCCTCCAATAGACTACCCTTAGGGAGGTCTCCTTGTGGGCCTACATACTCGGACTGGATGGTCCTGGTATACATTGATATTCACCATGTTCTTGTTTTCGATGCTTCTATATACCGATGAGCACATCTTCTGCGTCCACATCATGGGCACCGATGGTCCATCCCAAGAAAAACGCCCCTAACACCTCAGTTTCAGATACGTCGGTGGAAGGTGAAGGTCTTCTTCAGGTATTTGAGCGTTCTTTTGTTTTCTTGCTGGAAGTGAAGCCTAAGGTGATGGTCAAAGTTCTATTTTTCGGGTATTCGGGGTGGTTGTTTGGAGTTGTTTTGGGGTTTGGTCTTCATATTTTTTGTGGCCTAGAGTTGTCTTGTGTCCTTCACATGCAAGAAGCAACTTCGGAATTGGACACTTCCACTGGGAGCCAGTTGAGATTAAGACGTTTGTGCACAGAACTGACTTTCTCAGTATCCCTGGAAAATAGGTTAGTATTTTATAGTCTTTTTCCACCTGTTCAAGTTGGATTTTAGTGGGGTGTCACCAATCAATCCCCAAATAGATTGAAGGACACACTTTTCCTGGGTAAAAACAGTACAAGAACAATCAAGAACACACTCAATGACACATCATGACCTCATGCACGATCGTGAAGTTTTGAAGACTCACCGGCTGGGGCGACATGCCATGCACCAGTGAAGCAACGAAAGGATAATCAAGGCTTGAGCGGTTTTCAAGCCATCACATCTTGGACGCTATCTGCTCGGTTCGCTTCTCGTCTTCAAGCCATGGACTTTCAGCGGACCGATCTCTGTCCCAGAACGAAGGCACCGAAGCATGGGGAAAACCACATGCACCACGCACCGACTCAGAGAAGACAAAACAAAGAAATACCGACTCAAAGGACTGGAAGATGATTCTTGCGAGCTTAGCGGCTGAATGCGGGCCTAGCTCTGTGACTCGGTGGGAATAGGTGGGAGGTCGAGTCGTTGGGTCTACACCCACCCGAACCTGGTCGAGTCCTGGGGGAGGTCCAGGGGGGGGGGGCCTACATTGACCCCTGAAATCAGCATCGGCCCAACAGTCTGGGTCGCATCTGGGTTGTCCTGACCGCCCTAGCTCCGGTCATCGGTTCGGGCCAGGGGTGGGTGGGTCTTGGGGGATCTGTGACCGGTCACCGGGTCGGAGATGGGCCGAGACAGGAGCCCTACCAACAGGGCCAGACTGTGACGCCACCCGAAGTGAAGACGACGACACCTAAACACTCCAGGTCTTCCATGCATGCATAGTATCTACCCCCATTTATGACCCGAAAATGTGGACAACTATCTCTGTCAGTCCCATGCATTTTCTGTAGCTCAACAAGCACTCAGAATCCTTCCTTCCCAAGGCTCCTTCCATACATCAAACATGCAACTCAGGGCAATGTGCTTACTCCGGCGCTGGAGAGCCTGGAAGAGATGGGTTACTCATGGTGAATCATCTTCCACCTCTTGGATGTTGGAGATTCTCGGTATTTTGGTGGGGTGTGACCCCAATCCCAAAAAGCTGGTTAAAGGTCGTAAACCTTCGTCTTTTACATGAAAAGAACACACACGGGTAAATCAGATGTAAAGAACGTAACCTGAATCTCTGAAGACTGAGTGTAGGGATCCTTCCAATGCAAATCCATCAGCGCCGCGCTGAAACCGCTCGCACCTCACTCAACGCCCACGTGCGAGGCGCCATGGCGTCTCTGTCACCAGGCTCTCCGGCCGGCTCTGGGAGAAAAATGGCACGGCCAGAAGCGATTCATCTGCGGATTCACAAGATTGACCCTGGGATCTTAGGTCTGAGAAAGCACGAAGAAAGCAACAAGAAGCAACGTGTGGCTTTCCAGGACACCTGTTCAGGGGTGCCAATGGGTGGAAAGGGGTGTACATTAAAAAAAAGCCGGAATGGGCTCCAAACAGCACGGCCTGCACGGCACTCAAGAGACCCTATAGTGTTATTTGTTGATTCAAAGAGTTTTCTGAGAGAGCGGACACTTGGGATTGACTCGACGATCAGACCGAAGTGGCCTTCGGTAAAAAGGCGGACGTTGGGTGGACCCTTTTCCAGCACGGATGTTGGGTGGTTTTTGGATGGAAAATGCATGAACATACATTCGTGTTTGGGCTCCTGGCCGCCCCCTCCGGCCATCGCTTCGGGCCAGGGGTGGTCTTGGGGAGTCGAAAACCCACCGATCACCGGGGTGGGTGGTCTGGGACGAGATAGGAGCCCTGTCCGGGCACAGTGAGGCGTACTCCATGGTCACCACCACCCTAAACTCCATGGAGCTGGTTCAATTCCACCGTGGTGAAAAAGGTCACCAAATAGTCAGCTGCCAAGCGATGCGGTGAAAAAGGCCATGGGGCGCCCCAGTTGGACGACGGATGGACGTAGGACGACGCTTCACTTCGATCTGGGGCGCCCAGTAGCCACTCAACCAGGTGTCCAATGTTTCCGAAAGTAGATGCACAAGGGAGATCAATTGTGCAAGTAATGTTTCTTCAGAGATTGAATATGTATGAATATGTGCAATAGTTACTGTATATAGTTCTATCATCTTTTTTGGAGATCGTTTTACATCAACGATGTGCTTTCCGCAGTTCTTCCACGGCTGATGTGAAACGCCCAAAGATAGGAACACCATCCAGGATACCAATGCACATTAATCAAGTGTAGGACCACGCAGTCCATGTGAGTTGCTTGTTGGAACCCCCTGGACAATGGTTCTAAAATTTGAGACCAACCATGACCAACCCTTGACCAACCTGGCGGACATGAGAGGCCTCACCTGAGCCTGAAGATGAGTGACCTCTCCCCGAAGACGGCTCTAGCAGCTTCTTCCAAAAAGGCAAAAAGGGGCCCTCGTTTTCTTTCTAGATCCACTCTCCGAGCATCATCAATCCTGGAGAGGGCATAAACATAATCCATAGAATGTCATTCACTCTCCATAATCCATGAACATCCTATGCCCTCTCACCATCCTACGAGTGTGAATCCCTTGATCACCCTGGGAACAAAGCACCGGAACTCCACCGCAGCAGGCCGAGCTCCCTTGCGGAGCATGTGGCCAATCGACGCGCCTGCCGAAAAAAATATTAAAAAAACACGTGTTGCATACCACTCAGAGCTGCGTCGGACGGGGTGACAGTGACTCTGTCGAAAGTTGTGCAGTGGATGGACTCGACATGACTCTGTCACCCGGTCTTCGGTCCAAATGGAGTTTTTAGGACTGTGAGCAAACACCGCCATTCATGATCTCTAGTGAGGTAAGAAATAATGGTACACAGTGGGTCTCCAGTGAGGTACCCTCACTGCCAGGTCTTTAGTTGAGGGTTGCAACGGTCCCAGTGCCCAGGTCGAACCATTGATGAATTGTCTTCATCGGGGTCCTGGCATACTCTGAATCCCTATAGGCCTCCAGTCGTACCTTCGTTTCGGTTCGGTGGGACGACCGGGGCCCGGGTGCCCAGTCGGGTCCAGGAGCTACCGAAGCCGCTTCGGTTCGGTACGACGAAGATCGGTGTAGGGAATGTGGGTGTGTCCCAAACTGATGGGATCGATCAGTCCTGGCCTACCACGAACCCACGCCCAGCTCTGCGGTTCATATTCCTTAAGGCTGGGGGTCGCACCCAAAGTGAGACTATCCTGGTAGGTTGACCATGTCTCACTTGGCTTAAGGAACGAGAACAAAAACACATCTTCGAAGGGGATGCATCCATAGGGATTTAAACACAAGCAGGCAGGGTCCTACGATGCAAATCCAGGCTCTATTCTGTTACATGGTGCGGTGCCTGGTGCCATGACGGACAGTCCGAGTCTGCAGTCGTCATAGACGAGTGGTTCGGCGACTGGCGACCTTCGGCGGCCCCAAACGTACGTGTTGGATCCTGCTTCGGTGCCAGGGGTCTCTCCGTTGCAGGCGCGCTGTCGACTGGGGAGGGATGAACGCACATGAAATGGAGCGCTGCTACTTGGACCGCTGTTGGGGAGAACTGGAGGGTTCCAGGTATGGTGAACTCCGAGAGAAGGTTGCCATGTTCTTTGTGAACATGGCAATCTTCTGGTGTTTGGTAGTTCCCTCCATACCTCGACAGCGTCTAGGCCTAGGCCCTGGATCCTCATCCCTCCACAAACAAACCCAAATCCTAATCAGAAACCAAGGGTCCCGTCTGACTGAATCACAGTTTTTTTCGGCATGATCCGCCGACATTGCGCCTCTGGACCCGGCATGGCTCAAGGCTGATCAAAAAAATCCCTCTGTGAAGCGGCACAAATAAGCCAGATATGACCATCCGGACCTCATGGCATGGACATCATATGTTTCAAGAAACGATTCCTCTTTGTCGGTCTGGGCGGGTGGGAAGTTGTTCATGGTTGATGCATGATCTGTGATGGTACCTGGCACCGAGATAGATGGGTGCTTGCAATTGATGTTCTTCCTGCGGAACATGTCTAGTCAGCGATATGTTCTTATGTCTGTTCAAGTGCCAAACGATTCTCCATGACACTGTCAAAAGAATGCTGGCACAACTTGGTTGATCCTCTATTGCCCCACTTCAAATGAGGGCAGCCTGAGCCAAAAACGCAAAGCAACAACGGGGCGAGGGCGACTGCAACCAACCGGTGGGGAGCATGACCAGTCCACATCCAGGCCACCTGAAATCAAATAGAACAATTGGACTAACAATTGGCTATCTGGGGGCCAAATGTTCCCAGATTTGTGTGAAATGGGTGAATTCCCAACCGACTAAAGTAATCAAAACAGATTGAAACCTTGTCAGAACCTGTGAGAAGTGGGGAATGAACACAACCTGAAATTGACTACGCGTGCCCAAAAAGTGTACCACCACTACTACCACTACCACTACGACGACGACGACGACGACGACGAGGACCATGACTACTATTACGACAACAACAACAACAACAACAATTACTACTACTGCTGCTGCTACTACTACTCCTCCTATACTCCTATTTCTACTACTACTCATGCGTGATTTTTTTTAAAGCACATACTCCTATTTCTACTACTACTCATGCTTGAAAAAATACAGCACAAGCCGGACATTTACCTCCTTGATTCCTCCCCTTGGCGTCTCCATTTTGCATCAAAGGCCGGGCATTCTGATGTGGTCTGCTCGGCGAGAAAAAATAGCTGTGCTGCTAAACTAAGATGCAACATGACGATCATGGAGTGAAACGAAAAGCTAGGGACAAGGTCGGCCTGCTATATGGAAAAACAATAACAAAAACGATACACGATGAGGGTCCAAACAACATTGTCATGCAAAAATCCATATCTTGTTCGTAAATGGAAAATGCTAGGGTATAATGTCTATATACAAATTTTATGCACATGCATACAAATAGATATATATATATATTATATACAATAGAAATATACAATAGACATATACAAGTGAAATTCCAATGTCTATGACCACCCAACATGGATGCACACATTCCAACATACAACCCCCACAATGTGCTGGTTTCGGCCCTTGCAAAGACCTTTTGGGTGAATCAGGGTATCTTCCAGGAAAGCAATGATATGAACATACTCATGTCCATAGGCGAGAACTACATATACAAATATGTTTCTATATATATAGTTATTTTACAGAGTGGATGTACATGCCAATGAAGAAGAGTTGCCGCGCAGTATGAACAAGTGAACCCGCTTGAAGTCCGTGTCCCGTTGGTTTCTTCGCATCGTCGAGTCGTGTCCAGTCTTCCAGAGACGCGGACCATTGGCACCATGGAGCCCGCCGGGGTTCAAAGGGAACCATGCTGACCCCAAGCCTAACATCACCGGATAATTGAATTTAACCGAAGATGTCACCTATTGCGGTTTTTAATGGGGAACACTATCCCCAAAACATAGTTGATCATATTTATATACGTTTATCCACTGAATGGGTAAACCTAAAGTGGACCCTTCGACTGGCATGTATATGCATGAGCCAAACACATTTGCAAGGGTTATATGTTTCTTTTCGAGTGTATCAGTTTGTCTTTAATGATCGAAATACCTTGGGGCTCCCAAGCCTCGAGTCATGTGTTTGGAGTCTGCCAAACAAATTTGCTCAAAACCAAGAACAATATCACAGGACCCGACAGGCAGAACTTGCCTCCGAACATTCACATCTGCCCTGCACCTTTAGCTTTGAAACTGGGTAAACTTCATGCCGATGGGGATCCCTTGTGTTTTTAAGGGTTGCATGAAAATAGTTCGACGAACAAGCGGAAAGAAACAGCACGAAACGAGAAACACAATCCATCTCCAATTCTTTCATGGAATCTTTTCTCAGGCCCCCAATGAATCCAGTGATGTTCAAACGGTTTTATCTCAGATTGCACATTTCTTGAATAACACCTTGGTCAATGCATGTTTAAAACAAAGCCTCCGATCACCCCGGGTCCGGAGACCACCACGGACACTTCACCGACTGACAAGGCACTGTGCAACGTCACGCTTTTGAGGCATCAGAGGATGGACAGTGACCAGCTTTTGGGTCCCTTTTTCTTAAATGGTCAGGAGATCAGAAGTTGCTATGACCAGTTTCGGGGGAACGTTGATATGATATATGCCCATTCCTGCTTTTCGTTGCTTACATCATGTTTCTGAATGTCGGCAGTGGGCAGAGTCGGCAGATCTTAGGAGACCCTTTTCCACCGCCATGCATGCTCTACAGTTTGGCTTTCCTCCATTCCATGGTGACACCTGCAGCGTGATTCTTCCTTGTGATTGCTCTCCTGAGCGATGGATCTTTCTGGTTGTGGCCAAATGTCTATCCTGGGATTGAATTTTCTTTGCTTGGTGATGCCGATCTGAGACACAAAGGTCAAGGGTTTCCTGCGCAACCTCGAGTTGAACCTGGCCACAGACTCACGTAGGATGAAGCTGAACTTGGTTTCCAGAGATTCTCCTTGAACCGGCAGGTGTTTCCACCTTCTGTGCCAAGCAAGGTGGCACGAGCTGCTGGAATATGAATATGCTGTACGAGCGCCCTTCTGCTATGCCCTGTCTTTGGACCACCGAGCTGCATCGAAGCCGTCAGTGGAGGCACGGCAAGTTCCGTGAAGGCAGTTGACAGGGTGGACGTGCGCTGGGTGATAGTTCACTCGGAGCACTTTGTGTTCACCGCTTCCGCTGACAATGGGGACTGACACTTGGCGAGCTCAAGGTGAAGCACACGATGGCCACGATCCGCTTACAGCCTGGCAGGTTCAGATGGATTTGCAACCGGAGCCTTCACACCACCTGGGCACGTGCTAAACAATATTGATAGCTTCTGTGGCAACATCAGTCGTTTTCAATGATGGAGTGTTTGACACTTGGCAGTTCAAACTTGATTTGGCTGGCCAAAAGCCAGAGGTGGTGCATCAACTGTCAATCTTGATGTGCGCAACACCTGTGCCATACAGTTGGTGCCCCGTTCCTGGCCCACGCAAGGCTCGACAGGCCAGGGGCACACTGACCGTTGGTATGATTTTCCCTTCTTGTGACAGTCTTTTTGTCGAGTGCTAGCTGCTAGCATGAGTTTAGCAGACATTGAGTCACATAAAAATTGGTTGTCTTTATCTGGATCTTGTTGAGCAGCAGGCACCAAACCTGCTTAAGTTAATGGCTTTCCGTGGCCTGCAGAAACTTCATGGAAGGCGGCTGGGGACGAAAAGATGTGGGCAAAGCAAACCACTGGCTTTGAACCACGGCACTGCCTACGCTGTGTCTTGGTGCTGAAAAACGTCTGAGAATACGTTTATGAGTGTCATGTTGCAGGCAACCTCAACAAGATGGATGAACATGGGTGCATGTTTATGACGTGTCAAAAAACAGATACATCCAACATGTCAAGAACGCATCGACGTGGCCATTTTCTAGAGCAAGTGTCACTTTATCTGCGTGCTTTAGGATGACAAGAACCTGGAAAGAGTTCACTCGCTTCTCAGTGGATCTCTGTCACTCTTTGATACTCTTTGACTCCCAGGAGTAGAAGATTTCATCATGATATAATCCCTAGGGCTCCTGGCCCATCTCCTCAGGTTCGGTGGTTAGACGCCTCTGGCACCCACCCCAACCATCTTCCTGAATCATCCGTACATATCCGTGTCATCCTTGTCACCTCTTTCCTCTTGCTCCTCACGGTCTGCCTGCTGGAATACCTTCTATCCAAGGCTTGTCAGGAACTTGTCAGGGTAGCGACCTATCAATAATCCTTGAAGATCAGCTCCATAAAGGCTGTTCTACTCCAAGTTGGGTCTCTTGATGTCTCTTGGGGCCCGGGGCCCTCTATAGAGGATGGAGATAATAGCCATGACGCCCTTCCTGCCCTAAAAGAAGATCAACACTTTGTGATGCTGGACACTGCTCTTAATGCTTATAAGGTCCATGAATCAAAAAACATCGCCGTTTCACTCCGACTCACGGCAGTGGACGGGTCACTGGCCTCCGGTACGAAGACAGGGGGGGGTCACTTCCAGCGAGTCGGAGTGTTTTTTCTCGATTCTCGATAAGTATGCTGAGTTGCCTCCTCGTACTTCCGGAAGCCCGACCGGAATGAGCTGAACGGGCCGGTTCCTGGGATGACGATTCGTGGTCATGATGATCGTCTGTTGAACTAGTAGATCGTCTGTTGAACTAGTAGCAATGCCCTTGTTACTAGTAGCGATGCACTTGTTACGAACGTAGCAAGAAGCTACTATTCCATCATCCAAGAGATCATTCCTGAAGGGTGGGGTGATGACCAAAGACTGCGGAATCTACTGGTCTTAAGTTGTGTCTATCGGACGTGGGACTTGAGCAGTCCAGTCTCAAACAGACCCATTGCCAAAGGAGCCCAAACAAGCTCCCCGCCACTGTCCACTTTACAGCCCTCCGAGTGGAGCCATGACATCTTGACCCCTGCCGTGCCAGCGGACCATCTGTCGGGAAACCAGGTTCCCAAGTGACTGGTCAGGAGCTACTCCTGAAGTGACTGGTCACACTCTGCTCTGAAGTCCCGCGCCAAGCTTCGTAGTGCTACACTGCTCATTTGGGTGTGTTCCCAAACCCAATCAGTTTGTCCGGTCAAAGTATGCAATGTCTCAATGTTCTATCTGATTAGCTTAGTGGTTCAATCACTTGACATCAAACGGCATTCTATACCTGGACCCCGAAGGGTGGTTCATGGACAACCCTTGACCTCTAAGGGACTTATACAATGGACACCCTTTCCGTGGTGCTGGTACTGGATGTCTTGGTGCGGTAACATTGAACTTTCCCTAGAAGTCAGTTCGACCTCATTTTAATGGAGATGGTCATGCAAAACCCATACTTCAGGAGCTAAAAGACAAGGAGACTTGACCTGGGTCAGACTGGACGTACGTAGGTTTTGCTGACTTGCTCGGTTTCTCCGAAGGTCGCCGCACGGAACGGGCCCGGATGTCTCACAGATCAGGACATCAAGGAGACCTCCACGCGCAAGACGGCGAGCGCATCACCCAGGTGCCAGCTGCCCTGGCGGTGCCGGTGCCCTCACATGTACCCGACTTCAAGTACATGAGAACATGGGACATGACATGAGATGACCAGATTAACAAAAAACAGTTAGTTATATAGTTGTACTTGTGTGCCATCTTGTACCTATTTTCTACGGTCAATTGACACTCCAGGTACTCCTTCAAGTGCTGATACCCTCTACGGACCCTCGAAGGTGAAGGTGAGGTTCAGGTCTGAGCCCTCACCCCTGCGACCCTCACAGGGTCAAAACCACCCTCCAGTTCGCAGAGTCCAAAGATGCTTATAGGACATTGCTCCCCCAATGGTGATGTGTTGCATTGCTCCCTCCCTCGTGCCGGGCACAGACAAAACGAGGTCGGTCTGGAGCTCCACCCAGCAAGGAGACGCACCGCGCTCCAGTCCGAATCAATGTCCATGTCCAGTCCGAATCAGAACAGTCGGCGAATCTGTCGGTTTTTCCGGGAAGAAAGAGTTTCTGATCGAGAACATTTGGGTTGCCATGCCGGACATTTGGTCGAGAAAGCAGATCCCACGAACGTCCGACCAAGGAAATGGCAAAACGATCTCGTCATAGTGATATATCAACCCCATAGGAAATTGTCCGACCTGCTCCTTTCTGGCAAGAGGATATGTGAAGTTCAAGCCATCTAAGATGAGTGTCCTGGAGAACCGGTGATGGACCTCAGTTGTACTGGGTCATGTCATGCAAGGTCGCAGTACTCCGGTCACGGTCCGACCTCTCAATGAGGTTTCACATGGTTGGACTGGTGAGGGATTTCGGGGATCCAGACCCTGGGGTGCGGTGTCACCCCTCTCATGTCGTACCCCAGTCCACTAATGCCCATGACCGCCCCGGAGTTCACTCGAGAAAGGGCTTCGCAGTCCGACTTCCCAAAGGCGACCCTGGACCCTCCGTTCAGGAACCCGAATCCTTGCTCCGGACACTGAAATCCATAGCCCTACACCTCCAGTCGTACCTGCTCAGAAGGCTTTTGGACCCTCCTGGCACCTACCCCAAACACCTTCTCAGAAGGTACTTGGAGGCCTAGGGTAGGCTTTGAGGGACCAAGGGGCTGTGAACGGAGCATCTGGGTGGGTCTCCTCAGACTTAAAACTCCTTGGAATAATCGGGTTTTGTGTCGTGAGTTCACCACCGGTTTGGTCTTCGTCTGAAATCGGGGCATCCACGTGATCAGGCAGTGTAGCCTCCTACATCCCCACCTCCAGCGATGTGGCCGGCGCACTAGCACTCAGTAGGGCATTGGAAGAAACCGATGTAAACTCAAGGGCTGTTCGGCTGGCTGAACAGAACTGTTTGTCCGGTGAAAGGATATGCAGATTTCTGAACTTTAGGATTTTTGATGTAGTTCCTTACCCCTGTGTTCCTTTGTCCTTCAGTTCATGAGTCAAGGTTGCAACAAAACAATAACAAAGCGTCTTCCCATCTTCCCTAGCTAGGATCTTTACCAACTCCAACTGGATCCTGATTTGACCTACAGAATTTGTGATTTAGTTGCCACATTTCCAGAAGCGCAGGCATCTGGAAGGGCGAACCCCCGAAAAGATCCAAGCCAACCTCACCAACCGAGAAGAAATTGGAGACCCCCGGCCTCGCTCCCTTGCCAGCCAGAAACACCAAGACCACAGGAAGGTTCGGTCCGGAACACCTCCGTGGTCCAAACACTCCAAGTCCCTCAAGCGGATGGGCCGGACCTTTCCTGTCTGAGTGGAACAAAAACACATGAACAAAGAACCATCACCCCTGGCACTCTCTGAGAGTTGAGGCCTGAGCAGCGCAAAGCGGTTCCACCAGGAAGTCATGATCCTGCGAAGCCGTCACAACGGCACCTCCAACGACCTGACAACCAGGTGGGATGACCAACACCAACACCCTGAGCTGAGCTACTCGTGACCTCTTGGTATCAGTCTCTAGGTGTACTGTTTGTGACCGACCCGCCACTGGGATCTCAAGTTAGGTCACTTTGAAGGTCCATGGATGTCCATGGATGTTCGACCAGGACCGCTGGAGTTTGCTGACAGAAACCAGGCCATCTATCCACCCGCTTGGTTTTGGGGTTCCACATTCGTGGTCTAGCCGGCAACCCGATGTCGGATAATTTCATGCCGATTTCAAATGACCTGGCAGTGGACCAAAAGAATTGCACCCTAGTTGACCACTGAACATGAACAGAACAGATTACTAGGGAGGTTAAGCACATCATCTTGACCATGCTGATCCGATTTTGCTTTGTCTCAGGGCGAGAAAATGTGTTTTCGTCTCTGGAAGAGCAAAACTCTCATTTCAGTCTCCCCGTTTCAACTGGTCACAACATGTCACAACCAAGCAACATATGCAAGTGGTTGCGCACCACACCGTCGCCTAGCTCGACTCCCAACATCTTCACTTGTTTCCGGGCAGTCGGGCCCCCGTTGTTTGACTCGGCCTCGACCGCAGAGGCATTTTGGCCTTCTAAAGCGAAAAGCAGGCGGAGGCGCGGCATGTCCTGGACGATGAGGTTCCGACGTCGTCGGGCCACAGCACGGTGCGGATATGTGGAACATCCCGGTTTCGAGCAAAATCGATCGTGGCCGAGGCCGCTTTTCGAAAAAGGTGGCTGATACTAGAAAAACACATCTGTGTCCTCTTCACAGAGAGATTTGGAGGGTATCATTCATTAAAAAGACAAACTATAATATATATATATATATATCATGAATATTTTTTTTTGGAATGTTATGCATTATTATATACACCGCCCAGAAAGTTTCTGGCACAAGTCAGGGTTCCCGGGAGTGTTCCCGGATGCGCCATCAATGTATTTTTCCTCGCTATTTTGCACCTGTAGATGGCGCATTTATAGGGAGAGGGGGGTGCATAAATGCAAACGCAAGAAAAAAAGAGCTTGCAAAAACGAGCGAAAAAACGCGCTATAGATGGCACAATGCACATCAGTGCAAAGCCATCCAAAGCAGTCCAAACACCACTCAAGCCCATCGGTGCCCATCCTACTTTGTCTTTTACTATTTCTCCTGCTTTTCCTTTCTCTTTCTCTTTCTCTTTCTAGCACTCACCTGCTCTGCACATGCTGCCAGCATGTTATTTTCCCCAAATCCCAGCGTTTGATGCCAAATACAAGAGCTGCAGGAATCTGTACATTATTTCTGTGAATTTCTGTGATATTATGTGTCCTTCAGCCATATCTACAACTTTCAAACCAACCAGGGAACACATGAGATCCTAGTGTAAGTTGCTCTGCAAATCCAAGAACAACACAAACCCAAGCAAGGTTGGGAGATTATGCTCTACTTCAGCGGAGTGGAGTGTCTCATATAAGAGCCACAAACAAGATAGACTTGAAACAATGGGTTATACAAGGAGAAGTCCCAGTCAAATGCTACAACCCCAAAGGTTAAATCAAGAACCACTCTTTTGTCATGCTAAAATGCAATGATACGCAATGTTTCTAATGTCTTCAACTATTTGACTTATTAGACCAGATTACACCACCGCAAAGCATTTACCTCTGCAACCTAGTGGTGTTGAGTGTCCATTTGCTCCGAGTCGAGCAGCCAGGGTGGTCCGCCTCACGTCCGAGTCCAGCCGAGTCCCGTGCATCTCCCAGTCCCACGGAGAGGTCCGCCCCTCCTTGCAGGGTTCCGTACACTTCACCTGCGGGTCGTCCACCGCACGGATCGGATCGAGTCGGGTCGGCAAGCGGGCCGAATGTGAGTCCAAAGTGGGTAGACTTCCTGGATCTTCCTGGTCGAACCATCCCCAGTGGTTCTTGTTCCAAGGGTTTAGAGCATCTAAGTGCAAGGGGGATGCCAGCATCTAGGAGAGCAAATCTACTAGCTATAGGCTCGCATATTCTGGCCATATCCAGTGGACCACGAGTAGAGAACCAAGGTTGATGAAGCTCTAGGCCTCGCTGTTCCAACAAATTGTTTTCCACTCCTCCTCCACATATCCGCTCTCTACCTGAAAAGAACAGTGGAGCTTCATCATGGGTGTTCGGGCGTAAAGCCTTTGTTCGAGAACCGCATGTTGAGGTAAACGGTCAGCTGGCAGCTTGGACAGTACGCAGGGGAGGACACACACCAAACAAACGCAAACATACAGTCTTGGTAGTTAACATCAAGGCCTTTGAACATTTTGAAATTACTTTACTTCGAAATTCCCCACCCTCAAAGAATTGGTCTTCACAAGAGAAAAGCGGTTCGGCGCAAAAAGGATTCTTTATTGAAAACAAAACCACACATCGAGTACTTACTTGTGAGGTTTCTGAACTTCGATATTTTAATGCCTGGCAACCCCGCATCCCTGCCAAGTCAACTTGTGGTGGATATGCTGTGGAACTGGTGCTTGGGAGCACTCTGGTGAATGTGCTGGTGTAAAGGCTACGCTGGGCTACTCGGGGCCACTCTGGTGGATGTGCTGTGTGAGGGCTACTCTGGGCCACTGTGGGCCACTCTGGTGGATGTGCTGTGTTCTTTGGGTTGCTCTGAGCTACGCTGGGACCACTCTGGTGGATGTGCAGAAGTAGCGAGTCTACTGAAGTCCAAAGTTCTTAAAAACTAACAGCCCCACAGTCCTACGGGTGGGGAAAAAACTGCTTTGATAAGTACATTACAAGTCTACAACTATCCTGCGATATCTTTGGTAAATGTGCTGTGGAGAAGCTAAGTTGCGCTACTAAAAACTGTGGTTGCTGTGGACAAGCTGAGTTGAACTACTTAGAAATAAGTTTGTGAATGTGCTGTGGAAGAGCTAGGCAGCTAGGTTTAGCTACTCAGGGATCAGTTTGGTGAATGTGGTGTGAATACTCAGAGGTCATTTTGGTGAATGTGCTGTGGAAGTGCTACGTTGAATTACTCAGGGATTACTTTGGTGAACAGGGATCAGTTTGGCGAGCGTGCTGTGAAAGAGCCACTTTGGGCTACTCAGAGATCACCTTGGTGAACGTGCTGTGGAAAAGCTAGCTTGAATACTCAGGGATCACTCTGGGGAACGTGCTGTGGAAGAGCTACTTTGGGCTACTCCGGGATCTCTTTGGTGAACATGCTGTGGAAGTGCTGCGTTGAACTACTCAGGGATCACTTTGGTGAGTGTGCTATGGAAGAACTGCTTTGGGCTACTCAGGGATTACTTTGGCGAGTGTGGTGTGGAAGAGCTAAGTTGGGCTAGTCAGGGATTCCTTTGGTGAACGTGCTGTGAAAAAGCTACTTTGGGCTTCTCAAGGATTACTTTGGTCAACGTGCTGT
>CAXAMN010005669.1:190585-281286 GCA_963970005.1 Durusdinium trenchii
TGGCCAGTGTGCTGTGGAAGAGCTAAGTTGCGCTACTCAGGGATCACATTGGCCAGTGTGCTGTGGAAGAGCTAAGTTGGGCTACCGGGCGTACTGAAGTCCAAAGTTCTAAAAATCTAACAACCCCACAGTCCTACGGGTGGGGAAAAATCCAAAAAACATAAAAGTCCAAATCATAAAATACATCAGAGAATACCGCAACATACTGCAACCATCCGCTTCCTACTCCGTCGTCCCTTTCCTTCGCCGCTTCTCCCGGAGCACCCCGTCCTGCCGGAAGTTCTGCCAGCGTTTGCTCGACGAGTGTTCGCTCCGGTTCCGCACCTGCATGGTGGCCCTCAAGTCCGAGGGTGTGAAGGCTGAGGCCTCGGCAATCGGAAAATGACACAAACATGCTCCTCCACCGTTGTCCCGGGTACCGAGACACCCCCTGAGCCGGAGCTGGAATGCAGAATGAGTCAGAATGAGGTGAACAAAAACACACTTCTCACCACTTGGATTTGAGTGAGGTGTCCCCAATCCACCAAAAAAGGTTATATAAAGGTTGTCCAACTGACTGCGTAGTAAGGAGTGTTTCTCCAACACCTCCATGGGACTGACATATGTATATACTGAACTGGTCTGAACTGCAGATGCACATGGAACCCCAAAACCACTGGGTTGTAGAGGAAAATGGTCTTCCACAGTTCATTCAATTCTCAGGTTCTATGTTAGTTTGCGGGGGAGTGCATGAAATGGGGTGTTCTGGCTGGAGATCCATAAGTAGTTTTCTGCTCCAGGCAGACCCCGAAAGCCCGGACCATGCTGGTAGATTGGGGGTGGTTGATCTCAGGGGTCAATGGGGTGGTATTCTTCTTCCAGTCCCCATCAAGTGTCTCGGTTTGGAACCCAAAAACACCCACAAACAGGAGAAGCTTCAAGGACACGGTGTTGGGGAGAATGCACATATATGCAACAATTGCGCTAAGTATCTGGATAGATCTGCAAATGGGGCAAACAATTTGTCTTGCCACAGTCCCGGATGCATGCAACTAGGATCGACATAGGGTTGCCTCATAGGGAATGGACATAATAAACAGTAGCCATTGATGGCGGTTCACCTTCATTCATCCAGGATCCAACGGAATCTTGTTCAAGAACACTGGACCCGAAACGTTTCGGTACTGGACCCGAACCCGGGCGACCACCGGTGTAGCCGGTGTCTCCTTCCTCAGCTTCTGAGGTTCGGTACGACGTCTCCTTTTGTTAGGGAAGAAAGGTTCCAACTACCTCCACCGCCAATGGCACATCACGTCGAACCTCGTCTCTCGTCGTCTATCGTCCCATATTCCGTGGTTTTTCAGGTCCAAGGTGGCTTGCTGCTTAGCTGTCATTTAATAGCTTGGAACTTGGAACGTCTGGTCTTCCCAACATGTCTCAGCCTGGCAAGCCATTCACAGTTCTACCTCCTCCTCCTCCACCAGCTTGCCCTTTTCTGGTCTCTACGGCTTTGACCCCCGACGGAGGTGGCCGGATTTAAAAAGAGCACAAACGGCACCTGCGGGACTGCACAGAGCTGGCAGGTTGGGTGATCAAGGAGGGGTCGCAAGAGGGATATGAGTAAGAGGAACCTATTGGGGTTGGCCATGAGAGATAGCCCCTTCCCCTTTACAGGCTACCAGAAAAGGATCAGACCGACCCACGTTGACCCACACCGATTCTGTCAAATCCTCCAATATGGCTGTGGGGAACTGGCACCAGGACACTGGTTGAAGGGGCACGACCGGAACTTCTGGTGGACCTTCTGTGGGCCGGTCGTTCACGGCCAATGGTGGACGGGCGAACATGGTGGGTCACGACTCACGACTCACGACCCAGGTTTTGGAGAGTTTGGAGAAGTTTGGGTGTTGCATGTTGTATGGCAGCCCCTACTATAGAGATCCTCGCGGGTTGGTAGGTAAATAGGAGCCGAGTTCAAACATGTAAACAACAGGACAACAAAACCGATTCCTGACTAATCCTAACTGCCATCCAAAGCATGGTTAGTTTTCCCATGTGAAGCGCACCTCATCTGTAAAGCGCACAACAAAGCGCCGTGAGAGCCCATAGCCTGGCAGGTGAGATTGGGATGTTTGGTGTGTGTGTGACATCAAATTCCCATCCAATCCTTCCCCACAGCGATCCACATACCGAACCTGAGAAAGTGATTGGAAACTATTTATGTCGGCGACAAATCAGGCCCAGTCATACCGAACCAGGTCGGTACGGTGGATCCGTGGATCCATAGGGCTTCAGATTGGGCGCCAATCTGAATTCCCTGAAATCACCATTGATTGGTTGGGTCCAAACGCCACCTTTGGAAAGGAACTCCTGGAAGGACTTGTTTCATGAAAGAAACACCACCTGAACAAGTGCAAAGCCTCAGCCCATAGTCAATATGCTCATACAACTAATCTTCCACACACACACCACACACTGCAAAAGTGCTCATTACTTTGTTTCGAGTGTTTTCGTAAAAAATAAAGTGTCAAATTGAGAATCATGAGCCTCCAATAATTAATGAACGTGATGAGCAAAACATTTAAGATCAACAATTCCCACCGGAAAAAAAAGGATAACGATAAAGTTCCATCCCTACCATCCCCCGAAACCCAACAAAAACATCACGCATAATCAGCTAGCCCAAAAACACTGATTTCAGGTCGTGAAACCTGTGACATGTCTTGATCTACAAGACTGGAAAACCATTTAAACAAACGTGGAATACCACGCAGGATGAAACCCTAGGCTGGAAAAACCATGACGATGGGTTCCTGATTGGTGTTTGGTCATTGGTCCCAATCCTGCGTTTCCTGGAGAAACATTTGAGAACTTCTTGAGACATCAACCAGGAGTTCCAAGGGGGGTGGCTAATGGACCGCATGTGAGTGAGTGGAAACTGGCAAGACTGATCCGTCATTCAGCACCCCCCCTAGAACTCCTAGAGTATGACCTTATATAAAACTACGTACAAGCAGTAGATGACGGGACCATGTCGCATAACCTAAAGATGCAATCCCTGCACAGGGTGAAACGGGAATGCAAATGCCAAAACCCTGCTTCTTCTGAGCCCCAGGCGTCTACCAGGTGCTTCAAAAACAATTATTGAACAAAGCCTGAGACACTGAATGAAAACAAAAGTAACCTGTATAATAATAATAGTAGTACTGCAATAATAACGATAAATAATAGTAGTAGTAGTCGTAGTCGTAGTAGTAGTAGTAGTCGTGGTGGTGGTAGTAGTAGTAGTAGCAGAAGTAGTAGTAGTTACAGTAGTAGTAATAATCTATACTAGTATTACCTTCAAAAGAGGTTGTAAAAACAAATCCAACATTCCTAACCTTTCCCGTATTGAAGCACCTCGATGGCGCACGGTCCGTGTTGGGCACCCCGGACGGTACTGAGAGCACAAACGACGCAAGTCCACACACCAGCCTCAGCTTCGACAGGCGAACCAGGGATCCGCAGTCCCACTGATGGTGTGGAGGGGTGCGGTTGGTGTGAGTCGAGACCACCCAGAGTCGACTGCTGATGCGTCCATGTCGTCACAAAAAAAAAAACGGAGGAAGCCAATCCTCGTGGAAGATCACCTGTTCTTGCATGTCCCCACCCCATGATGGGACAGTCGTTCTTTCTTTTTACATGCCGCCCCAGAAAGACCCCTAAAATCAACCACCCCAACTGATCGGCAGTCCTATCCCAGTCCCAGACAGATCGTGTCTGGATTTTGGCTCCAACAGTCGTCTTCCCAGACTTTCCATGGGACTGCCATATATGCCAATCAATTGACCCCTCAAACCACCCCATTCAATTGATTGGCATCTATACCATACATGGAGCGTCTGGGCTTTGGATGTTGTTTGCACCACTCCGACTGAGATGGACAATGGGGCCCATGCAAGACCATGGGCTCCTCAAACCAGAAGGGTTAGTGAGTCGGAGTGTATCTCATGAAATTCAGCCTTACCAGCCCTTCCCATCCACCTGGGGTGCACCAGGTAGACAATTCCAAAACGGAACCATGTTGCAACGAACTTCCCAGGCCGGCCACACGCCCCAATACGCCCCATGCCCAGCCTGACCTCCAAAAACGCCCGGACATGGTCTTTGAAATAACCACTGTCTATAATCAAACCGAACAAAACTGCTTCTGCAAAAGACGACAGGTCATTGAACAGCAAACAACAAACATAAGCGAGGTAAAAACATCGAACTCGACCAAAGTCAGCTAATGAAAACCATCCAAAGTTCAAAGAAGCGTACCCACCGCTGAACGCGCCGCTGACCCGAGGGGCGAATCACTGCGCTTTGGCCCTCATAGCTCAGCTGCAGCTCCCCCGGAGCAATGGCCTCAGTGCCCGTCGAAGCACGGTGAGCGGTCGGAGTGGTCGATAGAAACATACGCCAAACAATTCGACCCTAACAGTTTATTATGGAATGTATTATGGGTTATGTACTGGGTTATGTTCTTGTACTAGGAAGAATGTATTATGGAATGATCGACCAAAGAATCCGCCAAACCCCAGTGCACTCAAAGAATCCCACAGAGAGAGTCTTGAGTATTGAGCTTGTATGATTGGGAGCCAAAACAGGGGCGCATCTGACATACCTAGCCTACGAATGGCGCAAACTTATAATGGATTCATGTGGAATCGCAAATACTCTGTCTGTCTTCGGCGCCCCATGTCGAACGTTCCGCACCGCACCGCACCTACCCTGTTCCGTGCGAGTGAGACTGTCATGTGTGGCTGAAAAGGGGTCAATGCACATATTCCACATGGAGTCTAGGTACAGTATCGCTGATCCCAAATCGAGCACATGTGTGTCACCAAAATCACCACGATCCTTGTGTTCCGTCAAAACCGTATATCATTGAACAATCTTCTCCACCCTTCCATACCTTCTCATTCTTTCAGCATGTCCTGTGGGAGAGAAAAAACAACAAGTTGATTGCCAATAAATCAGCTGGTGGCTTTAATGGTTGTGGTGGTGACAACATGTTGATTAACGTGTCTTTGTTCAAAGGCCTCGAGGTCGAAGCCAAGCGAAACAAAAGGTGCCTCGAGTCAAAGGCGAAGGTCAGGATGACTTGGCCATCTCATGCGTCTACAATGCCCGTTCCACACAGCTGGGAACATCGATGGGACGATCCACATCCCAAAACGTGGAAAAGGTGAGGAATGCAATGCTGGGAGATGTTACATACTTACACCATATGTCGTGAGTCACAAGTCATACATACACATATATATATATATATCCCAGACGCTCCAAACAGCCCTTGGGTCCCTCAAAACCTAGGGATTGGTTCGACCCCTGACCCCTCCATATGAGGGTCCGACCCCTCCATATGAGGGTCCAGGAGTGTCTGGGTAGTGTGAATGAGTTATGAGGTGGTTCTGTTGTGTTCTGTTGGGTTATACCGTATGACATAGTACGACTGATGGTTGCAAAGTCACTGACTCCTTGATTGAGGAATTGCGAAACGCCTCTTATGCTTCGTCTCCATCTTGGAACCGCATCTCAATGTCTGCACCAAGCCCTAAAGCATCACATCCGCTCCGTTGATGCTCCATTGAAGCTCGGCAAAAACCGAGTTTAAAGATATTAATTCTCAAGTCATCTCAAAAGGAGTCGTCTCATGCAGGTCTCTGGCAATGCCATGTCGTTTGAAGCTGTCAAGGGATGAATTGACTGCATCCAAACGCTCCCAAATCTCTGCATTCCAGCGGTCATGCACCTCAAGTATCATCTCAAATGTTGGGAGCAGAATCTATATGTCACTGAATTTTGGATCAGCTCACGGAAGAAACTGCTGTTCTTCATCCAAGCGGCCGCCTGGCCCTCAAAGCTCATCACTCTTTGCCCTCGTTGGCGATTGGAGTTCCACCGGCTGAGCCCCGCGGAAGCCGCCGACGCAAAAAAGACAGGCGAAAGGATCCACCTGGAACCTTAGGTGGTGTGGATCATGAAGGTACTTACTCTCCAAATCATTGACATAGAAGTGGAAAACCACCATCTGCTTTGTCATTGGTATTCGGATTTCCATGGATTTTCATGGTCATCCTTAAGTCATATTGCGGGGCCATGTTCCCATCCACGTTGGCCCATCACCGCTAGAAGCGCTGAGACGAAGAAGACTTTTCAATATGATGGATCCGGGCATCCACAAGCTTGAGATCTGCTCCAGGAATTACACACTTGTAGAGGAGTTCTTTTATATTTCTTGTATACTTATTATATATCCATATATATCCTATATGACATAACATGACTCTCCTGCTTCACCGAAAGACAGCCAACCAATGAGAAGAACACAGCCCACCAACCCGGGCGCGCCGCGAGCGGTCTCACCCCCCTGGGCGCTCCGCACGGCGCCGACAGCAGCGTCAAGGGCACCCGCCTCCAGTAGTCCAACAGGCTTGGGCGCCTGGCAGGGCAGGGCCCGTTGAGGTGTTGGGACGCTTTGTGAATCCTGAAGGTCTGGCCATGAAAAACTCGAACGATATTTCAGCACGTTCTGTGGATTGTAGAAAAAAACCTCTTTGCTAACTAGTTGGGCTGCGAAGATTCAGTTGGCAGATTCCGCATATTGCATCTGGCATCTACATCACTTACTGTATTCTTGTCCCTCTGGCAGGTGCATCCAGGCAGATTGATTTTTGGGTGAAATATCCAACAACAGCCTTTGTCGCCTGCAGTTGGAGGTGATAAACTTTCGCTCATCTGTCGGAAGAAGCACTTGACCCAAAAGTCTCTCTGAGCAAACTTCTGGCCTGACATATACAGTGGGTTCAGAGTAGAGGGCACAATCCCCAACAGGTGGTTTATATGGACCCCCATCTAAAAGGCATGTAGGGGGTTGTGCCATCTACTCTGAAACCACGGTAAGTTGGTTAGTAGGCCCATGCCTTTCTCTAAACGGGTATGATGATTCTTGTTTACCCACTGTTAGATGCTTCAGCAAATGCTTCGCAGCTTGCTGTCTGCTGACCAGCTCGGCCGCCATTTTTTCTCTTGTTCTCTGGCGGCGACCCTTCCAAGATTGTGCACGGCAAATTCATCTGTTCTGCGTATGTCTGGAGTTCATGTTGGACCATCTCTGACTCAAAAAATGGCACGACCATGTTGGAGCATGTTGGGCCCATGTCAAAATATGTCTATATGTCACGTCCAAGAACTGAGACTCGATTGGATATGTTTGCATGCATGTGAATTGAACTGAACATTATGCCGACATGTGGTGTTATAGTCTAATTTCACGTTTCTTGTGTGCATAAACAAATCTGATCACTGTGGTCCTGTTTCACCTCCAGCAAGATGATTGGACACATGTATCTATACATATACTATGTCAACAACTCATCCATCAACATACAAGGAGCTTCAGCAACGCCTCCGAGCGATGCCTCAGAACCGGGCGAAAGCTCCGAACTCCTGCGGTGGAACCGGCGACTGTTTCGGCTTCACCTGCAGTGCGGTGCTGAGGACTGTCCGGTGCACAGGTCGCTTCTCCAACGGTCGCTCAGCACGGTCGTACGCCGTGACGCCCCCGACTTACAGAGGTCTAGACTTACAGAGGGTCCAGGTATAGACTTAAAAATCATTGACCATCATGTACTAACAACCTTCCGTTCGAGGTGTCTATAGATAGCTCTGTTCGAGGAACGGGGTGTCCAAAAGCAGGCTTGGAAGGGGTATAGATGTCGAACCGCAGGTCATGGCGACACCGGTCGAATCACCCCCTTTTCACCCCCTTCATACCACTGATACTACTGTGTGTCGGTGCATGGGCAGAAACTCAGAGGCAGTTGCGCAAGTCGTGTTGCCCAACCAATGGGTCTTTTTTACTGGTCCTTCTTGGAAAGTTTCCCGAATATTTTACGCATGGTTCCCCCTGCCCAAGCATCACAGCCGTTCTTCCTGGAATCGTCACCTTAAGTCCCAGTGGCGTTCACACGGTCCCGTTGGCATTCTGCCGTTCGATGCTGTGCTCCCGCTGTTCGATGCGAGTCGCCTGTGTGACAGAAGCATGGCATGGCAGTGGGTGCGAAATGGTGCAAACCTTCTCCCGTCCTCATGACTGGACATTCGAAGCTATTGAACATCCACCAATTCCTTTTTGATCGTTTTTGATTTGGGGACTCAACTCTGGATTTGGATGGTTTTTGTTTGATCCTTTGATCCTCAGAAGATTGACCCGGCCCTCCAAAAACCATCCCTATATAAGAAGTCCAGGAGCATCCGTGTCTCGGATGTCCTGCAACAACCCAACCCAGTTGGAGAGAGAAGGATCGACTGGCTTCTGAAAAAAAGCCAGCTTTTGGGAGTCCCGAAATGAGCCTTATTGCAGGTCCGTCTAAGTGGCCTGAAAGCAGGAGATCAAAAGGGTCACGTTTAAGAACCGAGATAGCCCTGATTTTGAGATGGTTTTCCGGATCGGTCTTCTCTTAGTTTTCCGGTTTTTGTGAATAAACAGGCATGGGGAAGATGTTGTTATTTGTTCCCAGTTCCTGGTTCCTGCACATCCAACTGACTTTCCACAGGTCCCCAGGACAGAGTGGATCACCTGCAAAGCCTGGATTGGGAGCGACAATGGGAAAGCCCCTCAATTCCAACAGGTCGAAAACAGCGCGGTGATTTTCGGCTTAGGTCCAGGCCGGCAAACGGCCAGGCAGTCAGCAGTCAGGGAGAGTTTTCTGCGTCGACTGTGATGGAGTGAAAGTCTCTCTCTCTCTCTCTTCAGCTCTTCCTGGTTCTCATCCGAGGCTCGTCCTCGTGGTTCTGGCTGTGCTGGCTGTTCTCGCCGCGCCGGTCATCCCTCGGCCTCAGCGTGGCGGGACGAGACGAGATCGTGGAGTTCCCGGCGACCGTGGTGACCGTGGTCCGGACTCGTTGGCCGGGGAATAGTAGAGCAGGGGTGCTACGCCTCGTAGACAGGTACAAATAGGTACCGTATTTGACGGATGTTTTCTGGTACCTCTGAATCTGGAACCGGAAAACAGAATCCTCGCTGCGATGATCCGACTGGAGCTATTTCTTCTTTTAGCTCCGAAAGGGGATGGTTCTGAGATCTAAGGACAAGTCACTTCAATGAATCAAGCTGATGTCCTTTGAACTGTTTGTCTCTGTCCAAACAAAGGCAGCCCTGAGCACTTGCAAAACCGAATAAACAAAAATTCAATATGAGCTGCACTCCCTAGGGCTCCAACTAATTACCCCCTCAGGTCCTCTCAGGCACGGCATCCACCCACCTCAATCCCATCAAACTGAAGCGACTGGCTCTGGAGCCCTACATCCACACATCCTGGGACTCCCGACGAATCCGTCTGACGTCCGCAAACGATGGAAAGCAGATCGATCGTCGAGATCCTCCGTCAGACGTCCGTCGTCATGGCACTTCCGCGTCGATCGTCCAGTGCTTTCTGCGCCGACGCACAGGCAGTGACGGCGGCGTTGAAGGAAATCACGTTCGCCTGGCACCGCATGGGAGCGAAGAAGCCGGTCTTGGGGAGCGAAGTAGCTGGGAAAGAGGCCATCACTACTAGGGTAGAAGCTACGAGTAACAAGGGCATCGCTACTAGTAGTTCCTTTGTTCCTAAGTTCATTAATTTGATGTTGATATGTCTTGCACATGGAACCGCATCAATGAAACATGAAGATGGCGTCCCCACTCCCCACATGAAGTCCTGTCTTTGCCAACCTCTAACCCCAATCCTATTGGTCACCTTGAGTTCCGCAAAGCACCCTCACATCTGCATCTGCTTTCAATCATGTCATCTGCCTTTGGCACTGACCCTAAAAAAACAAGTACCTTCTCAGAATGTGAGGAAGGAGACACATAGGTTTGGAGGGTCCAGTCGTATCGAACCTGAGAAGGTACTTGAATCCCTATAATGCCCTATAGGGTAATTATTTAATTGTAATTAGTTGCGAGGGCTTGTGCATTCCAAATAGAGCCTGGGGAATTTGGTTCATCAACCGCATCGTCAAGTCCTTCCACTGCTCATCCTCCCCTTCGCTACCTCTGAGCCTTCCGAGCACTTCTCTTCCACTGTCCATCCTCCTCTCCCTTCCACCCGGGCCCGTCCTCCACTTGCAGTTGCACCAACTGCTCTAAGAGTTTCCCGGCTCTCTGCCACCTCGCTTGATTGAGAAAGGAAAGACTGACTGACCCAAAGGGAGAATCATAGACTCCTCATTTTTGTGCAGAAAAGTTCTGAGGGTTTGGTGACCTTGGTGCAGGTGCAACCTTCCCTGATGCAGCATCAAATCAATTGCCTCCAGTCCACAGGTGCCTGCGATGCTTGAAGTAAACTGTCTTCCTGAGTGCCACGACCCAGCAACACTTGATCCTGCGACATCCTTTGAACTTTTGCCTCACCTTGTTGCAGGGTTCGGCTTTGGTACAACACGATTCAGTGAGATCATGATCTTTGACCTGTGCACCCTGGCACTACTTCACCGAAGAAAACACTAATCCTATTGGAAGCTCCAGAGCCATACCCCTACACCACCAAGTACCTCCTCAGAAGGTATTTGGACCCTCCTGGCACCCACCCCAAACACCTTCTCAGAAGGTACGACTGGAGGCCTAGGGTACATACAGTATATGATTTTTTTCTTCAAGACCCTGCATTGCGTGTCATACATTTTGGGACCCCAAACCTTTGAGTGTCGGTGTGTCCTACCAATCTCTGAACCATAACCCAGTCGCACCCATCTTCCCTACACCGACTTCGTCGCACCGAACCTCAGGTTCGGTATGACTGGACCCGAAACTGGCACCCGGGCCCCCAGTCTCACCTTCGACTGGAGGTCTAGGGCTTCATGTTTCGTGATATTCAACCACGTTATCACCTTCACCGACCGCGCTGAGGCCCTGGGAGGTGTTTCATCGCACACTTCATCTTCAAGTCACTGGAGACCCTTCTCCAAGGCGGAGATCATGGCACTGCAGGTAATCACCTCGGATCAAATGCGATCGTTGAAAGATCCGGTGGATGAGACTCGCCAAAGCAAGCGAGCCTGGTGTAGCATGTCAATCGATCCAAAACAATAGCAACACAAGGAGCAAGTGCTTGCTTGGCTGCTGCACTTGCTGACCAAGACGGGTGCCGACCGGAATGTGACTAGTAGCAGTTGGACGTGCAAGCATGGCATGGAACTGAGAGCCTCGCAAAAAAACTGGAGAATCAGAAGTGGAAAACCAACACATGTAAGGGGGTATCAATATTACTCATGCAGTATGTCATAGTGTGTGTGTGTGGGTGCCGTGGTGTGGAAGCATATCATTGTGGATATCTGATATCTGCAACCGTTGCATGTGTGCAGAAATGTGAAGCATGTTGACACACATATTATTAATTGAATTAATTCCACCGGTCTGCAATCACATACTGTAAATCACGTATCAAGACAAAAGACACACGCCAGCAAGAGCACATCTTCAGCCAGCAAGCAGTGCTTTGCAGTCAGAGGCATACGAGATCCAAATCAGATAGTGCTGTTGCATTCGGTGACAGATGATGCTTAATTATTGGCATCCCAAAAAGCCACCGTTCAAAAAAGAGTATATACCTGGACCATCCTGGACCGGGGCCTCCAATAGACTACCCTTATAGGGTCTCCTGCTAACCTCCATTGGACACCCCGGACTGCATGGTCCTGGTCACACCGTCGGATGGTTCACTCTCGCTCTCCAGCGTCGTGCCGCGAGGTCCGAGGTCCCGCGGTCCGCTCGTCTGGAGCCACCCAGACACGATCTGTCTGGGACTGCCAGTCCGGACTGCCAATCAATTGGGGTGGTTTTGGGGATCAATTGATTGGCAGTCCTATGGTAGTCCCATGTGTCGTGTCTGGGTATAGGTGTGTCTGAGGGACGGCTGGGATTGGGCTGTGGGACTTTGGAGCGTTGGAGGCTGAGGTATAGGAGGCATCTAGATCGCACCAACCGTCACTGGATGTGTTTCTTCTGTAGAAAGTGGCAGCCAGAAACTCCCCGAGTTCCCCCATCATCAGATGTTGGTCACGGATTTCACGGTAGTCAGTAATTAGTCACATGTAGTAGTCACAGGAGTCTGCAAGGATACATCCAAGGTGTAACGTGGACACCGGCCAGGATCTTTAGGATTCGCCTTTAGAAAACGGTGACCTGCCCAATGTTTCGTAAACCGCCGTTTTCACAGCGAAAGTCCACAGAGCAAACATCCAGATGAATTCCTTTGCTCTTGTCCCCTCTATTTTCATACAATACACCTGTCCTAAATTGCAACTCCAATTTGGATGGAGTTCCGTACGGACCTTGGCCACTCTGAAGATACTGTATATGATAAGGACTTGATGGGCGTCATGGGTGAAGGACGCCTCAACAAATTTACTCCCCGCGCACTTGCGCAAGAAGACTGAGGCTGTTAGTGAAGCCTAGTTAAGCCCCACGGGGTTTCCCCAGAGATTTCTCATCACTTCTCACTCCCCTCAGCACAACTCATTGAAGACCAACCCACCGAGCTCCAACCCCCCCCCCCTCCGCGTCCGTTCCGCGTCCGTTCCGTCTCGGGCGCGGTGGGAGCGATGGTGCGACGGGTCAGAGCCTCGCAGAGGTTGGCCGCCAGGCGCCAGCCGCGCCAGCGCTTGGACGTGGACTTCCTTGAGGTTTGAGGGAGGCCGCGCGACGGGCAAACCCGGTCGTTCTCGGCGTGTGACTGAGGGTTTGTTCATGTCCTGATGGAGATCACTCGAAATTTGGTTAACATTTTGTTGATTGACCAGGAGTAGCTGACAAGAAAGGTTCACCGAACTGCCCCGCCTTTCTTGGTGAGTGTGGCGTCCCCAACACCCCCAAAAAATTAAGTTAAAGGTGATCAACTGACTGGGTAATTGTTTAACCATCACAAAAGTCAACTGGGTAGAGTTCTGAACATCACAAAAATCATATAGATGCTTTACAAAAACCTCCTTAAGCCATCTGCCAGGAGTGCCCAAAACATCCACTCACTGGCTGGGACGAGTCACACCACCCAACTCCATGTGATTCCTGGTGATCCATTACTCACAAGTATCTTTTGGATTCGTGGAACTAGGAACTTTCGGTGCACCGGTCCGCTGGTTCCCTCACCTGGACGCACTAGGACGCATCGGAGGACATAGTATTCTATAGTTCCTTTGAGTTGCAGCCTGCGGCTGCCCTGCCAAGTTGGATCCTTCGTCCTCGTCTAATAGCAAACAAACTTAGAAGCACTAGGAACATCACCACAAGCTCCAACTAAATCCCTATAGTACATCGCACACGCTCTTGCTCTCACCCTTTGAACACATCAATTGTGGCCTCTCTTTGTGTGTCAGCTGTGTCAGCTGAAGGTTCCGGGTCTGACTTCCAAACTACTAAGCATTCAGCCCAAGCAAAACAAACCTCGTGTCACCGGTCCGCATTGAGTTCTTCAGCCAGAAATCCGCTCGCACTGAAGGCTTTGAGGCGTTGTGTAAGCTTCGAGGCAAAGCTTGGTCTAGAAACTAGAAACGTTAGTTTTTTTAAAGTTTTTTGTTGAACATGAACAACAAATTGATATCAGGTGTGTCCGTATGGCTTCGGATAAATATATGCGATGCAGCCGATGCAGCTCGGGGGCGATTGCACTATTGACATCGTGGGCGTGTTCGTCCGTGTGTGTCCTGTCCGACCGAGACAAACAGACTGACAGACCGAGACAGACCGGCTCCGACAGCACAAGTTGCTGCTTCCCACACCGCCAACCTGTATCCTCGTGTGGTGCTACTGACACATTCTCTATTTAATCTGGGCGGGCAGCTTCTACCGCGAAGCGCTGTGAATACTTCATGTACAGCTATACGTTCCCCTCAAGCCCACCCTTAAACCCACCAAAAGGATCTGTCACAGATCTACCGTCTTTTCCTCTAAGGGTCTCCAAAGAGCTCAATGAGGCATTGTAGGCAATGGCATTGCCTTGCACCTCGCGGGCCTCCACGACGCACGACGGACTACTCTGCGACACTTAGTCGGCCTCCGGTTCCGGTTCCGGACGAAAGGGGTGAGCTACCGCACCCTAAGAGCGATGGCCTCCAACCTACTAGCGATGGCCTGCACCTTAAGCGCGATGGCCTCCACCCTAGCTCCGGAAAAAACTTCAAACCAGGATGTCTTCTAAGAGGCGAACGCCTCTTGGAGGTGAGGTGTCCGGGGTGTCCCTTGCAACCACCCGGGCACACCCTTTCGCTCCCGGTGTTCCGGAGGTTGTCTGGACCGGGGATGGATGACGAAAACACATGTGACATATATGGTCTAAGGACTAAGGGGGAGGGAAGAAAGCAGCTCTGGAGATAAGCTCTGGAGGTCAGAGATGTGTGTTTTGTTCATTCATGATGTCTTTCTGTGGTGTCTTTTTCTCAGCGTCTTCAGCGTCTTCAGACTGCCCGAACAACCAGCAGCATGGACTGGACCCCCTTCCGAACTGGGCGTACGCTTGGACCCGAACCCCACCGCCCACCCCCGAGCCCCGCGGCTTGAGGGTGGATTCTATAGGATGGAAGAGTTCAAGCTCTAGGATCTGACGTGGATGGTAGCGGCTCCCCGGAAGCCGGTCCCCTGGGGTTCGCCCAGGAACCAGGAAGAAACTGCTCCACTCCAGCACTGGCCACCTGGGTCACCTAGCCCCTCCACCAGTTGAGCTCAAGCAATCCCCATGTGCTCACACAGTCTAATGCCCACCCACTTCTCATTGATACACCACCCCTAAAACTAAGCCAAACAAATCACAATAGCGATTATCTATGAGATTGTCACTGATTATCTCTAGTGACTCTAGTTCCAAGCCTCCTCTCCCAAGGTTTTTGGGATGTTTGTGGTGACCAACTTCGGATATGCTGACAAGTTCAGCAGCTCTCTTAATTATAATTAAATAGGAAATGCACGTATTTGAGTCATCCAGGAAACCGAAGCAACAAACCTGAAACAATTGTGATTGTTCCAACAAGTTCTTTGGGGAAGCATCCAGACTTGTTTCTGCTTGGGACTGGGTAAAACCCAGGTCCAACTGTTGAGTGCTCAACAGCTTGCTTCCCAGCACCAACCCCCGTGTTCCAACCCCCGGTGCACCCCGGTTCACGCCCGTGTTCCTGCATGGCACTGGAGAGTTCCGTGGCCCAGCGCCACAGGCTGCGGCGCCCGCAGGCGCTCGAGGCGCCCGCAAGGCCGGCGACGCCCAAGCTGAGCGACGAGCGGAGCTGCTGGGCCAAGGACCTCGGCGCTGCTGGAGCGTTGCGAGGCCAACAGACTGGAAAACCCGAAGCGATGAGAGGGTGGAGCCGAATCCTTTGGAGGGGTCTGGTTCTTTTTGTTGGAGCGTTGAGCGTCTGGGTGCTGCCAGCACCTCAAAACCAGGATGTTTTTGATTAAAAACAGTCTTTGGTGAGTTCCACTTTCGTATGTTTTCGTGGTGTATGAAGGTGTGTATGAAGCTGAGCGTGGGGGAAAGTGGGCGTAATCTGAACCAGAGAAGCTCCTTTGTGGATCCAACAATTGGATGGTGAACTGTCCTTCTCTCTCTCTCTCTCTCTGTTTCCCTGGATGAATAGAGGAATAAAGGTTAACCACACGTTCCACCTGGGGGATTTGGTGTCCGCCCGCTTGGTTTTTTTCTTGGTGTCCAATCCAGGCCAGGTTCATGGCTGGATATGAAACAGGTTTTCTACTCACTAGCCCTACACCTCCAGTCGTCGTCGCACCGAACCTCAGGACCTGGCACCCGGGCCCCGGTCGTCCCACCGAAGCGAACCGATACGGTATGACTGGAGGTCTATAGGGTAGGTGCTAAGTTTAGCACCGTTTCACCAAGTAGCCGGAATCTTCCGACATCGGCATGTTCGTTCTCACCGCAGAAAATCAAAACCGCCCCAGAGAGTAGACGGTGAGTGACTCTTTTGCGGGACATGAAAACCTGGGATTAGCTGATTAGCTTCAGGAATCTGGACTCACTGATGGAGAAAAGATATTCACCTAGTAAGCAAAAGAGGGAAACAGGTGTCAAGGTCCGATTTCAGGATCTGCCCGGGGATGAAGAAGGGTTCCAACTGGTGCACATCATTCGGACAGCAGCTACAGCTGAGAGTTGGAGCTCCGTTGTATTAAGAACTAGAACCAGCACAAGAAGGGCCTAGGACCTAGCACCTACCTTTGGTTGTATACATTTGTGTACTAACTTATCCAGTACGGCCCATACGTTCGGGTGCCTTCCATGAAGGGTAAACACTCACGGGCGGAGTAGGCAAGGCCTAAAAAAAAATTCACCTCACCTCGCATAGATTCAATAGTACACTACATACAAACCAATGACAGGGCCCGTAAGCGGGCGTCTATTAATAGTCCCCATTCGAGGTGATTCGGGGTGTTCATGAACCACCCCCGTGTGGGTCCTGGCAAATGGAACCCTTGTTCAGGGCACACTCATGGTCCATAGAATTTTGTCTTTTCCCACCGCCAACACCACGAGAAAGTCCGTATCATCATATGTGAACCAAAAGCAAACACGCGCAACACACACAAAAAAAAATAACCACATCGGATATTCCTCAACGGATTGGTTTCAGGGAACATCTACAGGACATCATGTTTCAAGCCCAGAACTATAGGATTCTGATTTCACTGACACCAAACTCGGGGAGCCCCTCGGTTCCACAAAGAGCCCGTGCGACTAAGGGATTCTTGTGGAATTTATCATTGATACGATATCAATCTGGAATGTTGACTAATGACTGATTAATAACCCAGCCACATGGGGATGTAGAACTATGCTGGTAGGGGGGTTAGTCAACATCACAAAGCGATCCCAGGTGTTGTCTGAGAAGTGGACATGGTCAAATCTTCCACCTCTACCCCAACCCCTCGCTGCCAAGCTTCTGCAAGGCTCCTTGCCACTGGCCATACTTCTCACAAGCGCTTACAGCCGCATTGTAGATCACTGCCTGCTTGGATGATCCTTTTCGTAGGTGGCTATTCTGGCCTAATCCTCTAGGCCCGTGAGGGTCTTCTCTTGGGTCCTTCTTGGTAGCCCAATGGAGTCAGCAATCCAGTGGATTGGGGAGCTACGAACTCAACTGGTTGTGAAGCCGTAGACTTAGAATAATTGATCAGACCTATATAGCTGGAACCGGCGATGATTGTTCCATGTCTTTTTGGTTCAAACTCCTTCGCATCACGTGGGGTTCTCCGGGGCACTGGAACCGACCCGCTCCACTCAGGGCCGCTCGGGTCCGCACGACGAAGCACCACCCACCGATGCCGGCGACGAAGCTGCGTGCTTTCACGCAACGATGCGCACCATCTGATGATTGATGGTGAGTACACAGAAGCAACAGGAAGGGAGTAGCAAGAGTAGCAAGAGCAGCAGGCTTTTTGGGCAGCGAAAGGTAAAGAGCTGTAGCAGGAGTAGCTGAGTAGCTATCTCAGAAACCAAAGGACTTCTTGGCAGCGACAAACAAACGGGAGGTCGTTGAAACTTTTGTTTAGAGCTTTTTTTTGTTAGATCAAGTACCTTTATATATTGGAACGGTTATTTATATGTGAGATGCACCGCGCTATGTATGTCGCTTTAGATACTCTTGTGTATACGTACATCTGTGATCTAAAGTGGTCCACAAATAGATAGTGGCACGGTGTCCAATACATGTTGAAAGTGGTTTTACCTTTCTGTTCATGACAGGCGGTCTAGAGTCGAAATATGGTCCTGGTAAGCAACATGAACCCAGCAACCACCGGGACCCCGGCCGTCCGACCGTCCGTGGATGATCTGAGCAAGTGATGTATCCATGGTGTGAAACCCTTCTCCCTACACCTCCAGGTACCTGCTCAGAAGGTATTTAGACCCTCCTGGCAGCCACCCCAGTCCCACCTTCAAAACGAAGGTACGACTGGAGGCCTAGGGTCTTGAATCCCTGGTTTCTCTATCTGTCCATTTCTCTTGGATCTGTCGATACGTCATACGAACAACAAAAAGCCCCGCACATCCAGCGCAGAATGTTGGCCAACAAGGGGCAATGGCCCGAACATGACCCCTGTTCTCTTAGGAAGTTGGACCATATGTTCTCTCAGGTTGCTTGGAGGTCAAAACCTTATTTGTTCCATTTTGTTCCGTACACATCAGAGCCGGCCCAGCTGGAACGCATTGCCGTCCCCAAACATGCATGCATCGATGTACGAATACTTACAGTACCCACACAGACCTCAAATGTAGCCAACTCTTGCAGTGTTATGAGTGCCTTGCTCTTGCGAACTTTCGGTCTCTTCGGGCTTCGGAGTGCTCTGACCGGGACGGGCTGCCACGAACGGGGTGCTAGAGCACCCTTCAGCCGAGTGACGTTCGGCTGCCCCGAGCGCTGATTCAGCCGCTCCAGCAAGGTGAAGGCCTAGAGTGCCCAGAAAACCGGAAGAAGGGCATCGTTTCAGTGGCCAGAAATCGGCAAATCTTGGCAAACATGTCAAACATTGTCTCTGTAATCAGATGGGTCTAAACAGAACACCAACTAAACTCAACTGCAAACTGCAGAGTGTTGTCAAGAAAGATAGCTGGGGAGCTGGCAGGAAATGGGTTTTAACTATGGTTTTTCAGCCACCGGAATTGGGATCCTGGACTTCACCTATACACTCTCCCAAAGGATCCACGGATCCACCGTACCGACCCTGGTTCGGTATGGTGCCAATGGGCGCCGTTTTTCTTAGGCTCCCTGCACACCGTACCCCAGGAGGTATGTGGATCCATAGGGACTCTTCACCAACCATGCAGTATACAATCACTTTCAGGTCTGACAGTTGAGGGTGGAGTTGGGTCCATTCCGACCGCGCGCAACGAGCGCAGGTCTCCGCTGTCGGTCGGTCCTGGAAGGGGGTGTTCCTGCTGAGTTGAAGGATCATCCCTAGATGAACCACAGCTAGATACAGCTAGCATGACAACAGTACTGCACTCGAAGGAAGGCAAAAAGAAACACCGGAAGCGCCCTTCGTGCTATTCGGTTGGGGTGGTCACAGCTGACCTGCTCGGGGAACGCCACTCCGTGCACTGCTGGCTGTGTCTGTGTGTGACGGGAGCCCATGTTTCGTGGCTGAATCCTGTGCTCCCCATTGGGCCGAAGGAGAACCCAACCACACCCAACCTCTTCGAACTAGTTCAAGAAGAGTCAAACTTAACTAAGAACCTTGTACCATTGTACCAACTGCACATGTTTTTTGTTTAAACCATGTTTTATGCTTTCTCAAGTTGAACAATGAAGACCTGCCTGCTTCATCTCACGCTGCTAGCAGGCTACCCTCTTTAGTGAATGCCTCTCGTCTCGGCCGAGTCTCTTGTGGCCAAACGGCTGCCTTCTCACAGGAGCTGATACCTGGGTGGGTGACGTGCTCTGTCTAACACCACGGCTGTGGCACGTGGTGTTAGACAGAAAAACCTGGCTATCAAGCTCCGGGCATAGGTTTAAGCTCCTTGCTCTGTTTGCGTCTTAAGCTGCAAATGACATCCCATAGAACATCTCATAACCAAAGGTGCGGCCTCCCGATCTAGGAGTTCTGATTACCTCAAATCTGGCGCTCAAGGCGTGGCTTCATTGTCCTTTTCGAGTCTCACTGAGGAGGTACGACTGGAGGTGTAGGGATAGTTGCTTCTTCAAACCGTAGGGATCCACTGCCACCTTCTCATACGGATCAAGCCTACAAGCCTGATGTCTCGAATTAGCCTCAAGAAGAGGGTATGTGGATATATATACGGAGAGATGAGAAGTGACATGAAATTAAACCGTCGACATCACTTATACTGTTATACTCTTTTCACCAGAATGTTGACCTTTTCATGGTGCTATATACTAAAAGAATGTGGCTGTTTACCGGCAGGTTCCTTCTCTTCGAAGAGAAAGGCTCTTCCGGCGCATGGCCATTGAGCGCCATTGGCGGCCCAGGAACTGGCTCCGTAGGCGACCACATCGGGCTGAAGGTGTTGAGCCTGGCGTGGCGCCAGTGGCTACCGGGCGCCCAAAGACTCCAAGTTCGATCGAGACGAACGGTGCCCCAAGTTGTTGAATGGATTTAAAGGCGCCAAGAAAGAATGATGTTCAAATTGACTGTTGTTCAGTTCATTGTAATGTTTTTACATTAGATAGATAAGCAACCTTTTCTTGTTTTAACGGATTCGGAAAAATTGCCCAGCCTTCGGTCTGTGGTTTGGTTGGGCGCCACGCTTTGGGTCCGCATCAGATCTGTGGTGGACAGCCTTTCCGATTGAACAAAAGTGAGGTTGGAGACCAAAGATGGGAAGGAGTGCAGATGTGAAAGGCTATCCCTACACCTCCAGTCGTATCTCCTCACGTTCGGTATGACTGGACCCGACAATGGCACCCAGGCCCCCAGTCTCACATTCTCAAAAGGTACGACTGGAGGCCTAGGGTATGGAACTTGAGGAATCCTTTATTTTGGACCACCAACCAACCTCAAAAATGGTCCTTTCCTATCACAACAGGAGTCAAATGGGTTCTATAAGGTATATATATATAATACTGTATAGTATAGTTGTATGTAGTTGTTAGACATCGTGTTTCCCTATGACCGGCCAAAGGAACTAACATCTTGGATGGGTCACTGTGGTTGGTGGAATTATTTTCCCGAACACCTATATTATATATATATAGTTAAACTGGGATGTATTTCTAATAGTTGAATAGTTGATTTTCAAAAAATATCGATTTCCCTTTAGCTTACCTTGTTCCTTCTGCCACCCCCCTTCTCAGCAGCTGATGCTTCCATAGGGTGGATCTTCACTTCACATTGGTCCTTGGTACAATGATGTCATTCTAGCTCAAGTACTGACAAGATGACAAGTGAAGGATGTTGATGTCCCTCATTGGGTCTAAACAAGCTAAGTATATAGCCCTTTGGATGTGTTGTTTCATGTTCTTTCAAATCCGTAGGGTAGGCAACAGTTGCTGGGAACGGATGTTCACCCAATGTTCTACCACCGACATCCGGATAGGACTGTGAGTCACTGAGTCGATATTAATGGAATTGGCAAATCCAAGCACATGCATGAATCAACAAAGCCATGTCACTCTCAGGGTAAGATTCTACTGGAACTAGTTCTGGTGGGACCAGTTGGGACCCGGGCATCACTTTGGAGTGGGGTCAGTTAAAGGGAGCCTGTGGCAATAAACAAAAATATTGAATGCAACATGTAAACGTGGAATGAAGATTGAAAAGTCACCAGAATGTCATCACCTCTTCATATAGCATCCTCCATCTATGCTTCGGGCCACTTGCCTAACAATCCTGACTGAAGTCCGGTAGTCATCCAGCAGCCTTCTTCCTCATGGCAGCGCCTGCGGAAGCAAAGTGGCAGCTAAGCTGAAGCATCAGAAAACCATCACCAGCTGCACTGAATCCTCTTTAGCCAGCTTCAATCACAGGATCATTTTCGGGGAGCTGGACAAAGTGCTTAGTGGATTCATGCCTTAAATCAATCATCAAGCCAGGGACTGCTTTAAAAGAATATCTGGAGAGTATGGGATAGACTAGGTGTATTTAAGGTAAACACTGTTCCAACAGGGTGCGACGGTCGCACCCTGTTAGAACACTCGCTCGCGTCATTGAGTGTTCTAAGGGGGGTCTGATTTCGCTGGACCTGAGCAAAGATTGTGTTTTTCGCTTGATCACTTTGCGACGGACGCAAGATTAAGTCAGCTCCAGCGAATCCAGGAGTGTCCTTAGAACACTCGCTCGCGTCAGTGAGTGTTCTAACAGGGTGCGACCGTCGCACCCTGTTAGAACACTGTTTATTAGAAATACACCTAGTCTATCCCATACGCTCCAGATATTTTTTAGAACAGTCCCTGGCTTGATTTAAGACATGAATCCACTGAGCACTTTGTCCAGCTCCCCGGATATGATCCTGTGATTGAAGCTGGTTAAAAAGGATTCAGTGCAGCTGGTGATGGTTTTCTGATGCTTCAGCTTGGCTGCCTCTTTGCTTCTGCAGGCGCTGTCATGAGGAAGAAGGCTGCTGGATGACTACCGGACTCAGTCAGGATTGTTAGGCAAGTGGCCCGAAGCATAGATGGAGGATGCTTTACAGGGGTGATGAAATCTTGATTACTGGTAATTCAACAGTCAGTAAATTCAATCTCCCACAACCTGCACCTTTAACATCCTTTAACTCAGCCAACAACCAACGGATGCTGGACTTGCCCGATACTGACCCAACTGGTCCCACCAGAACTAGTTCCAGTAGAATCTTACCCTGAGAGTGACATGGCTTTGTTGACTCATGCATGTGCTTGGATTTATGCCAATTCCATTAATATCGACTCAGTGACTCACAGTCCTATCCGGATGTCGGTGGTAGAACATTTGGTGAACATGCTTTCCAGCAACTGTTGCCTACCCTACGGATTTGAAAGAACATGAAACAACACATCCAAAGGGCTTTAGACTTGGCTTGTTTAGACCCAATGAGGGACATCAACATCCTTCACTTGTCATCTTGTCAGTACTTGAGCTAGAATGACATCATTGTACCAAGGACCAATGTGAAGTGAAGATCCACCCTATGGAAGCATCAGCTGCTGAGAAGGGGGTGGCAGAAGGAACAAGGTAAGCTAAAGGGAAATCGATATTTTTTGAAAATCAACTATTCAACTATTAGAAATACACCCCAGTAAAAGAAAGGGCATTAATTAAAAAGGGCATTGCATATATTGCATTAATTTAAAAGAACCGGATGACCTGGTTTTGTAGTGTAATATTGTATACCATCATTATAGCCAAACCATTTGGGATTGGCGACAGCTCGGCGTCCAAAAGAGCTGTCCAGCCCCTTCCAAGGCTTACCTGCCCCACGAACGGGGAGACCCGGCCCTGACGAAGCTCCATTTTTTGCAGAAGCTTTTCAGCCAGGCACAACTCATGGACTGGCGGGACTGGCACATGAGGCTGAGCCTGGCTGGTGGAAGAGGGGTCCCTGTAAGAACCATCCATCACATGAATCACGCGTCCCACGTCCATCCCACGTGGTCCATCCCACCTCCGCGTCAGCCAAGAGCTGCAAGGCCTTCAGCCACTCCCCCGCCTTCTCGCAAGCGCTGATCGCCGCCTGGACGACGCGCTGTGGAATCCAGTGGACGGGGTTCCAGTACCCAAACACTCCACTTATGGTGTATATACAGTACATATATATATATATAAATATGTGGAGCCTTTTTGTGACCCCTGCTTTGGAGGATCAACTATCCAAAATATAGTCTTTTCCTATCAAAACAAAGGTCAGTCAGGCTCCAGGTATATAGAGATATGCCAACATTGACCGCAGGTCAACCACCCCAAGGCATGGATTCATATGCCAGTCCCACATTCCCCGACAGGTCGTGTCTGGGATAGGCTCTACTTTCGAGTCCGAAGTGCTTTCCAGAGCCGCGAAGTGAAGAACAAGCTGGTTTGACATATGTGGAAGCTCCAGTTATCAGTGGATGTATGGGCGTGGATTACTTGTTGATCAGCGGAACATGATGGAATATGACTTCCAAGTGGTTGCTTGGTGTCCAAAAACATGATCGGAATCGCTTCATATCAGTTATACAGTAGTCATAGCAGTGACCTTCACCAAAAGGGATCCCGGCCAAACAACAAGGGTGTGACCTCAAATTCCTGCAAAAAAAAAGCGGTTTCCTCCTTCGTTGCAGAAACCAAAGAATCGAAGACCAAGTCGACACTTCAAGGGCATGGGATCTCTATCCCAAACACTCCATGAGACTGGAATATTGACCGCCCCATTGACCCCCGAAATCAACCACCCCTGCCCAAATAGGTAAATATTCAACATGGAGGGATCTAGGTATTATAGGCAACGTTTTCATGACAATCACCAGCTTGTAGCCCATGTCGAATGATCTTGAGGGGACTCCTTCATGCTGACACTGTCCAAAGAAACACAACATACAGCAAATGAGCTTTTTTGGGCGACAAGCCTGAGCGACCTATCGGAGTATATATATGGAGTATATAATCCGATTGAATATATGCCTCTTTCATGCCTTTTCCATACTCTTCCTATCAAAGCACGGGTGTCATGTCTGGCTGTCAATCGGTCAATCGGCTTCATCGGCTGTTCCAGCTGGAACACAGCTCTTCTCTCACGATTGCGGGCTGAGGGACCCCACGCTGAAAGCCACCAGGTTGGCTGAGGGACCCAAAGAGCTTAGGAGCTCCAAAGCTAGGGGCCATTGAGAGGACTTCTCACCTAAGCCGCAAGGCTACCATGGCACCGATTTTCGCGACACCGAAAACCAGAAAGTCCCAGCCAGAAATCCAGGCACGAAAAACGATGTCGCTGGTCACACTATAGTGGTTGTCAAGACTAAAAGCATAGACCGAACGAAACCCTGGTTCCTTATAGTGTGGTAACTATGGCTCAATAAACCACCTGGGCCGGGCCTCCCCTCAGAACTACATCCACTTGAGGTCCTGGAGGCGTCTCCATCGGACGGGGCAACGCCCAGGTCCTCTGTCAATCTCCTTGACAACTGGAAGGGGGCCGAAAACTGGGACATCCAGTGAGCCGGTGGATTGAATTGGAATCTTCCAGGCAATCCTTCGATTGCCCCAGCCCCTGCTTTTTCATGGCTTACTGAACAAACTGAATTATATATAGAGATATGTCAACTTGCTCCAAACCAGTTGATACGCTTTTGCAACTTGCAGTGTGATGGATTGAGTTTTGAGGGAAGTCAAAGAATTGCAAGACCCCAACAATAGAGGAACCCGGCCCTTTCTCCGCGCCCAGTTTTAAGGGTCCTTCAAACCGAAAACACATACGAATTCTGTGTTTGACACCTAAGTCTGAACAGTCTGCACATATTTGTTGCAGTTTCTCGATGTTTCTCGTCATTCACTTAAAGGACCTGAGAAACCGCACCACAAAAAAGGCGATGCTCGGTCCAATCGATGGTTGGCGGTCGGTCAAACCCGAGAAAACCATGAAGAAGACGAAGAACCAGCCTGGGGAAGAACCTGCCCAACAATGCATGTCCCAAAACACTCTGCAACTGGAATATGTATAATATGTTATATAACATTAAGCATCTAAAAACCATACCAATGTGGGTAAATATGCCAGCATATGCCAGCCCCATGGACTGTTAGTCAAATTGACGTGGTTGATGTGGTTCTTCCGAGCCATTGATGGCAAACACAAACGTTGAAGCAATACTCTCCAAACGGGATTGCACGACCACCGCTCCAAGTGACATGCGCTGATGGCAGCGGCAAAGGTCACCACTGTACCTGCCGAATCCGGTCCGCCCAGTGTTCGCATCGTCAGCTCTGCCAGCGGGCAGGTGACAAGGCGTGGGTGTGTATTTCAATAGAGAGACCCCCTAAGCTGGCTGGTGTTGTTCTGTTTTCCTTCGTGGAGGTCGACCTGGGTGGCTCTCCCTGTTTTGGTGCCCATCTTCCGACGAAGTTCGGATGACATGGTGGTTGACATGGTGACCAGCCGCTCGATCATCCAATGGGCTCCAACAGCTTCACAGTCACAACGCAGGTACTTTGAGCTCTACCAGGGCGTGCGTTTTGAAATGCAACCCCGAGATCTCGCCCCATGGCTGGGTCAACTATATGGTAGACTGGTTGATGGTCCTTCTTCCATGGGGTTCGCCTGGAGGTCTCCCCAGTAGACTCACACACATAGTCTTCCATCCGGTGTCGTCTCGCCATCTGAGAGTTGTGGAGTGCCGTCCGGATGAGAGACGACACCTGGATTGGATGCAGAACTGCCCAGAACCGATGTGATGCATCTCTTCATACTGCATGCCAGAAAGAAAGAACGATGCACTCAAATGATGATCAGCGATGATGTGTGCACTTGGACTACATCTCCCAAATCTCTCCAAGTACTCGGACATCGTGACATCCCCTTTGGTCACCTCTTCGGACGTGACGCCCACCTTCGGTCCATCTGGCCGTTTCGGGGCGCCGTGGACCCGGCCTTGTAGCTTCCTCTCTTGGAGCTGATCCAACAATGCCATGGCACGTTGCCATTCGCCGCCTTTCTCGCCTGCGGCAGTCGTTTCTCGCGTGCACTTCACGCGCACGTCCAGTTGGGTCGGTCCCATAGCGGTCGGGACGAGACTGGAGCCTTGAAAAGAAAGCCAACGGTTCTGGGTCCCCTGAATTAAACGACCATCTGCCTGGAGCCTCCGCTCTTACCTTCCAACATGGGTACATAACTAGTACATAACCCCGTCTTTCTTTAATAGGAAGTACCATCGTCCGTAGCTGTTGTTCTTCGGGATCATGTCCGTCAGACCGGTTTCGGTACCGGTGCGTCTCCGACCGGCAGGTCCGAGCGGGTTCGTCCCAGTGGGATGTCGGCCGATGTCACGTCAGCCGAGGTCGCGTGGGGCTGTCTCTGAACATGTCTCCCCACGGAACTAGGGATCCAGTCGTACGGAACCTCAGCAGGTGAAGGAAAAAGAAAACCACTGCCCTAAGAATCCGGGCCCGAAGCAACCGAATCGGCCCTGCTTCGGCCCCGGACCCCAAAACGTCGGGGTCCTTAGTTCAAGTACTCCTCACCCGGTGCGAGGCGCCGTCGATGGATCTACCGATCGACCGTCCAAGGCACAGCCAGAGATGCTGGAGTTGTATGAGATGATGTCCTGAGTCGAACGTCTCAGGAGGCCGAGCCGCTGAAGAGCCCAGTTTGGGTGAGACATGTGAGTCGACTCTGGGTGACCCAGAAAAACATAAGCCTCCGGCATCAAACCTGACCTACATGTGATGGTCCCCCCCAAAAGGCACTCTTGAGGGGTCCAGGCATATCATGCACTTAAAAGTTGCTTGTTTTCTCTGTGCGCGGCGTTCGTTGCCACTCTTGCCGCTTGCCCTTGCAGTTCTCGCACAATTACTGGAAGACACCCCTTAAAAGAAGCAACGCTGGAAGACTCTCATAAGACGACCAATCTCATTTGCTTCATGAAAACCAACAAGGTGCCCAAAACACAAACAAACATGAAACTATTTGGAGATTCGAAACAAATAGGACAACCATCTCAGAATGTAATGTTTGAGTGTCAATGTATCATTTCTATACACATATAGCATGAGTGACTTTCATATACTTTCATGGCACGACTCATCGGTTGTGGTTGGGGTTGACCTCAAAGACCCAACGATAACAGAAGGCTCATGAACACTTTGGAGACATGGAGCTATGTGCCACGGTCTAAACTCCTTATATTATATGAACTTATATGGCAACCCGACCCACGAGTGAAGGTTGTACAGTATGCAAAAAGGTGCCAGGCAAAAATACGATGACCATCATTTCACAACGCACTGCCCTCAGCTACCAGAACCATAAAGAGAAGGCTTTTTGTTGTGACCTGTTTTATTCGGTCTTGAAGATTAAAAAGACACTGTTGAGACTATACATGCACATATTTTACCCCAGCCGTGAGGTTGGAAGTAATCAACTCCAGGGATTCTGCCCAAAATCAAAGTGCACAGCTCCCCTTCCTTCGGACAATGGCAAATTTTTATGTTGGTCCGTCACAGCTGGTCTGCAGGAACATAGTATCACGTGGTAATAGAACTGAAGGTACACCAAGGTCAAATGTCCATCTTCTCATCCAACACAGTTGGAGACTTGTCCACCCCTTGACATTGAGAGATTTGAGAGACGGATTTGGTCTCAGCTGTGATTCCTGAAGCTCAATCCAAAAAGGAAAACAGCTGCAACTCGTCTGGACCATCGAGACATCATGAAACCGTCTGACAAAAACCGTCCACTACTGTAAAACTATTTTGGAAAACAGTTCAGACTTCGGGGAGAAAACAAGATTCATGTACTGAGGAGATAACATAAAACCCTAAACAATGGAAACTGAACTGGTAAGATTGTTTCTCAAGAACATATCGCAATGGACGATGATAGCATATCAAAGACTCTTCGAGGACAACCTTCACCACATACACACATGTGATATCTTTCCGTTGGTCTGAAGGTAGCAAAGGAGAATACATGATAATGGAACTTCTATTTGGGTGTTTAAGGTTATTGCGTGCTGGTAGCCCTATCCCTATCCCTGTTCCATGCCCCTTATCTTTAAAGTTAGGTCACAATTTCATGGTTGGGCCGGGAGAGGTTGGGTTAAAACACGTAGACTTCCATCTAATCAAGACGGCCAAACGAAAAGGACCCCATCAACCCTTAACAGGAGCAGTGCTGGAGGGTGATCTACAGTGCTTTGGTTTGGAAAGCAACAACAAGAAATGCGTCAGAGTCATTCTTCTTTACGCTCATCTATCCCCCAAAAACTAACTCCATGTGTTGCCATGTGTGTGTGTGTTGTTGTTGCATACATTGACCAACAAAACCACTCCTAATAATGTACGGTAATAATAACATGCATGGAGTGTGAGTGTGTTTTTGGTGCTTTTTCATGATGAATCTTTGACCCTCTGCATTTACCGCCTCCGGACACTGCAGCAAGGCACTGGCTCCTCCAGTGCCTCTAGCAAGGCGATGGCGCGTTGCCACTCTTGGCCTCCAGTGCCGTGCGTAGTCTGTGCCGTGCGTCGTCTGTGTCCTCTGAGATTGTGATGTTCAAAAGAGGTCTTTGGAGACCTGTTCACATTCGGACCTTGGTCTGTGGTACAGGGATAGGGAGAAAAAAGGGCGCCCTGAAAATCCTCTCTTGGATGTTCATCTCTTGAGATTTTGAAAAAAAACATTGAATCAACTCCTGTTGCCAATCCAGAAGGCCCAACCCCCCAAAAACCAAGCCTGGCACGCTGGCTAGGAAGGACCGAAACGAAGGATGCCGTGTTCAGCGCAAAAAGCCACCCGCCCGCCAAAACGTGGTCTTCGCGTCTTCGCGACCACCAGGAGCAGTCGTGTTCGGCCCCTTTCGGCCATATCTCCAGTAGGGCCCTACAAAGAAAGACAGCCTTCAGATACGCACAGAGCGGTGAAAAAGTACACACCACAAACGTCAACCCTCAGGCTACAAAATCTGTGTTCTGAGGGAGCAACAAACTATCAGCCCTGGTCCGAAGTCTTCTACTTCCCCCCAAAAAAGAGGGGCGCCCGTCATGGCCTTGCCTCGAAGAAATGGCGAGGCTGAAGAGGTGATGAGCCCCTCATGGTCATTCAAGTTCACCAGGACCACGGAAGGGGTGGTTATTGGATGGAAAATGCATGACGTCAGGGGGTGTCCATCAACAACCCTTTCCGTGGTCCTGGCAAGTGCTCTGTCTGTTTTATGGTTGGATTTTTGGGTGCCAGAAACCGTCGGGATCTGTCGTACAGACCGGTGATAGACCGACCCGAGCACGCCGTGGTTGGCATGGACCTAACGAGCCAGGTGGGGATGTTGAAGTGCAGTGGTTGAAAGGCCAGGCGAGCAAGCCATCAGGCGTATCCAAGAAACATGCAAGGTCTGCACATCCAAGAAACAGTCGAGGGGATGCAGTAAGTACTATAGCTGCATAACCTGTGCTTCCAAAGACAAATAGGCATAGACCGTCATAGACCTAGAAACCGTGGCTGCCTGGCTGTCCTACTGGAACATGCTGTTCCAAGACCCTGGTGTTCCTCCCTTGTACCGGTCCCGGTGGCGAGGTGCCCTTGGCACAGGCACTGATGACCGTGTTGTAGATGATCAAGTTCCTCTCCTGAGCCCCGGTCGCCACGACCCGGACTGAATGATTGATGAGAAAACCGATGGGTGGTTGGTTTCAGGGGAATAGCCTACACTGCGTGGATGGAAGACTTGCCACCCCAATGTAGGTAGATATGATAGTCCCATGGATGGTTATGGACCAAAACGCTGGGTGCAAACACCAGCGAATTGAGTGTCAGTGTTTCGGGGTGGGCGACTGGAACTTGGCAAAACTTAGTTAAACCACACACATTCCTATGGCGAAAAGACTTACAATAAAAACTGAAACACATGAACGTTGTTAAACAAAGGAGAAACACATGCTGTTGCTGTTGTTGCTGCTGCTGGTGTCGTCGTCGTTGTTGTTCTCCTGGGGTCTCTCAGCCCAGAGAGGTGATACCCATCCAAGCCATCCAAGCCATGTGCCAATATGTGCCAATAGAACAAACAAATACCGAAGGAGGAGTTCTCTGGTAATTAGTGTACAATCCAGCATTACGATGAAGTCTTGCTTGTCTTCTCTGCTGTGGTTTCTTTTTCTTCTCGTCATGTACCACCACTGTGAAGTCTCTGTCTCTTGCTTTCGACTCCAGGGGCGAACGTCTTGGGTTCGTATCTCCCATGGACCAAGAGGGCCCAGTGGAGGATGGGACCTGGCTGAAAATCGTGACTTCCATCAATTTCCCTAAATGAATCCACTGCCATCGTACCGACCTGGTTCGGTATGCTTGGGCCCATTTGGGCCCCGCCCCATGTAAGACCACCTGCATATACAACTCGTCTCCTTACTCACCGACCTGGTTCGGTGCCATCCCAACAGGGTTTGTTTGACCGAGTCAGTGGCGGGATGGACCCAAAAGAATTTTCCCTCTAGGGCTCCTGGCCCACCTCCGTTTCGAAGATGGGCCAGGGGTGGGTGCCAGGGGGGTTAGACCAACTTCTGAGGAGATGGGACAGGAACCCTAGGGTATGTTCATTCTGTTTGTGCTTCGATCCTGTGCTCGATAGGCTCCGTCACACTATCCGATCACCCTCCGATCGTGCAAGCTCGGATTTCTTTTTGGAGTGTACAACCCGCCAAGAACATGTTCCCAGACGCTCCATGTATGGAATATATGCCTACATTGGGGTGGTTCGGGGGTCAATCTAGGCATATATGGCAGTCCCATGGAGCGTCTGGGGTTTAAACATGAAGTCGTGGGTGTTTTCTAAGCGTTAGGAAGTTTGAATCGGGACAAACGCAGACTCTCAACATATCTTGACTCTTGAGATGTCAAAACCACCATCATTTGGAGTGCGAAAACCTTTTCTTATGCAAGGTGCTATTGATCAAGGCAAACGGCAAACATATGCGCAATCTGCTGAATCCCCAAAAAACACACACGTTTCATACTTGCAGCAGTTGTCCGCAAATACCATTGCAATCTCCATTTTGTTCTGGGTCTCTCTCTCTCTGCCCAGAAGGTTTTGGACATATTTGGAGGACTTAGCCTTTGAAGTGTTCGAGGGAAAACTAACCATCTTCCCCAGAAGGGGATTCACCTATAAGGACATCAGAAAAGAGCATCCTAAACAAAACCGAGCTATAAGCATGACCAGGACATGTTCGATGTCTCAAAGAACATATTGTTCTGTGCCCCTCATCCCCTACAAGCGTCCAAGGCGTTTTGGCTGAGTTCTGAGAAGAAGTGCAGGGCAGCTTGCCATTGGTGTTCGCGTTCGCAAGCACCTTGGCAAGATTGCCCAAACACGACCGATGGGCTAGCATGGGACACCATTTTTGATCCTTTTCTCATGAGTGTTTGATGAAACAGAAAGAACAAATTGGGTGGCTGGTAGGTAGTCCAGAGATGGTGTGCTGTGGGTTCTAGGTTGTATCACAATAAATAGAGATGTTAAGTTATCCCGGCAAGAGACCCCAAACAGTGTGTGTGAGGGCTGTAAGCAGAAAGTCTAGAGATCTAGACGCATTGGGGTCCAGAGAGGTGATGGTGGTGATGAAGGGAAGGTGGGTGCGAGTGAGTGTGGGTGAGAGTGAGTCTGAGTGTGAGTGCGAGTGGGAGAGAGTGAGTGTGAGTGAGTGCGAGTGTGAGTGTGAGTGAGAGTGAGAGTGAGTGTGAGTGAGCGTGAGTGACAGTTAGTGAGTGTGGGTGAGAGTGAGAGAGTGTGTGCGAGTGAGAGTGGGAGAGTGAGTGAGTGAGTGCGTGAGTGAGTGAGTGAGTGAGTGAGTGGGTGAGTGAGTGAGTCAGTGAGAGTGAGTGAGAGTGAGTGAGTGTGAGTGAGTGTGAGTGAGTGTGAGTGAGTGTGAGTGAGTTGAGTGTGAGTGAGTGTGAGTGAGTGTGAGTGAGTGCGAGTGTGAGTGTGAGTGAGTGTGAGTGAGTGTGAGTGAGTGTGAGTGAGTGTGAGTGAGTGAGTGAGTGGTGAGTGAGTGCGAGTGTGAGTGTGAGTGAGAGTGAGTGTGGGTGAGAGTGAGTGTGAGGGACAGTGAGAGTGACTGTGAGTATGAGTGAGACTGAAGGTGGGTGAGTGTGAGTGAGAGTGAGAGTGAGAGTGAGAGTGAGAGTGAGATGAGAGTGAGAGTGAGAGTGAGAGAGTGAGAGTGTGAGTGTGAGTGAGTGAGAGTGACGGTGGGCGCGAGTGAGTGTGGGTGAGAGTGAGTGAGGGAGTGTGAGTGAGAGTGAGTGTGAGAGTGAGTGTGGGTGAGTGAGTGTGCGTGTCAGTGCGAGTGCGAGTGTGAGCGAGAGCGAGTGAGCGTCTGCGAGTGGGAGAGTGAGTGGGTGTGAGTCGCTGTGAGTGAGAGTGGGAGTGTGAGTGTGAGTGGGAGAGGCGAGCATCTGAGAGCGCAACCATGGTTTGCCACGAAATCTGCACTTCCAAGTCCACCAAGCGCTGTGACTGCCACGAAATCTGCACTTCGAGGTTCACCATGCGCTGTGCTTGCCACGAAATCTGCCCTTCGAGGTTCACAAAGTGCTCCACCTGCCACGAAATCTGCACCTGCCACGAAATCTGCACTTCGAGGTTCACAAAGTGCTGCACCTGTCACGAAATTTGCGCGTCGAGGTCCACCAAGTGCTGCACCTGCCACGAAATCTGCACTTTGAGGTTCACCAAGTGCTGCGCCTGCCACGAAATCTGCACTTCGAGGTCCACCAAGTACTGCACCTGCCACGAAATCTGCACGTGGAGGTTCACAAAGTGCTGTACCTGTCACGAAATCTGCACTTCGAGGTTCACCAAGTGCTGCGCCTGCCACTTAAATCTGCAGCTCGAGGTTCACAAAGTGCTGTACCTGTCACGAAATCTGCACTTCGAGGTTCACAAAGTGCTGCACCTGCCACACCCAGACCGTCATATACACACGAAAACCCCCAGATATGCCAAATCAACTTGAAAACCCTTTCCTGTGGGGACTTCTTCAAAAGAAACAAAACTTCACACAACCGTTCGCAAAGCAAAACACACCACTATATACCGCTCAACCGCTCCAGATCCCATTTGGCCCCATTCATTCTTTTTCACTCTCACGTCAGACAATCAGCTCGCAAACCCGTCAGCAGGACTCCTGGCAGCACAGGCAACCCCCAACACACATCAAGGGCAACACGCGCGTACGCCCTCCGCGCGACATATGGCGTGTAACCACACATGGCACGCCAATGACCCAAAAACAAATTCGCGTTATATATATATATGTATATATATACATACGGTTACGATGATGCATATGCACATGCATGACGTGACTCAAAATGTCATGCTTAACGTTAGAAGACATATGCGCACGCTCATGCATGTTAACGTATGCCCATGCTCATGCTCATGCATGTTAGCGTGTGCTCATGCTCATGCTCATGACCCACATGTATACACCCTGCAGTCGCAAACCCAACACCTCTTCATCTCAGCTGAAGCTTCACGCATTACTTGCTTCAAGCCTGCATGGGCCACACAACCATCATGGGTTTAAAGCTGCTCTGCAGGGACGCCTGCCAAGTAGCGCTTCAGTGTCGACGATTGAGTGCACTTAACGTGCGTTTTTCTCGCAATTGCCATGATAGTCTTCAACCACCCTTCGTCTAGCCAGGTCACACCTGCCAGCGGGTTTTTCAATTTAGCAACGCCATCCAGCAAGTGCACCAGGAGATGTAGTTTTGGCCTACAATTCCACAGCTTGTAGGTGCACCACCCTTGATAGGCACGATTGAGGTTCAAGTACGTCGTGACGAAGACTCCTCCAATGGCTTGGATTTGCTTGGCCTGCTGTTCCGTCAAAAAGTGCCCATTGGAGCCTTTTGACTCATAGAGCATCCCAATGAAGTTGTTGCCCGTCCAGATCAAACATTTGATGTTGTCATCGAGCGGCAAATCCTCATGGCCAGCAACAAGCCAGCCGAGCCATTGCATGAGAACGGTTGCTTGCCAGCCTTTACCTGTGTAGTGGCAATACTTCCCACCTTTGAGCCTCAGCCTTGCTTTTGAGAAGTGAAACTTGGCTGGCAAGCGGTACTTCGTGTGCTGCTTTGCAAACTCAACAGCCAGCTGGCCAGCGGATTTCATGCGCAATTCCACCTTAACATCTCAGGCAGGAAGAAACACACAGCCACCAACTACAGTAAACAAATATATAGCAACGTCTACCACCAACAAGATATTATTGAAGCCAATCCAGGACACAGTCGAGCCTTGAAAGAAACGCGTTCGCAGGAGGATCGTCACGCAACTAGCGATGACATCCCTGGCTATCCCAAGGCTCCAGAGATGCAGCAAATCCAACCCCACACATCCCATATCAAAGTTCAACAAGTCAGCAAGGGCTGGGCGCACCAGCCAGGGCTCTTGGGGCACATCATGGCGCCACAGAGCGCCGCCCCCCAAATCTGTCCATGGTTTCACCAAATCCTTGCTTCCTTCGCAAAGGAAACAAAATTGGTTTCTGGTTGGAAGCCTTTCTAGCGACAGCGCCTGCCCAAGCCACTTCCAGTCACCCTTCACCGTGGTGACTTGCGCAAAAACTCCAGCTACACCTTCGCGCGACCACTGGTTGCATGAGTCAACCACTTCTCGTAGAAGTTGCTGCAGCGTGATGTTAATTTTATCTTGATAAGCGTACGCCGATGTTGGCAAAACTGCGATGAGAAATCGCGACCGGGAGGGGTCGCTCTCAAAAGGCGAGCATTCCGGCATCCAATGGAAAGCCATGAGCTGTGTAGTCTCCCATGCTTGTATCTCATCGCCATAAATTTGGATGGCAATGGTATCATCATGGGGCGGAATTGGCCTGCCAAAATGTTTCTGGAGCATCGCCCAAAAATGAGGCGCTGTTTGTCCAAGAACATCCCTATGCCCATTGGATAGCAAAGCGGCAGCCTGCAGATTGACACAGATTGACAAAGCCCACCATCGAACAACGCAAGAAGGATTCACACACCCGCACAGACACAGAGACAGAGTCATACTTCAGTCTAGGCACTAAGTCAGGAGGCTTTATCATAGGCCAGCTCTGAAACTCCACGACCCCATCATCATTGCAAATGGGAATTCTCACGTGACTGATGACTTTGTCAAAAGCCAGCCCTCCCCCCAGCAATCTTCGGTACATTCTGGCGTCATGAGCTGACCCTCGCCTGACCAAAAAAACTATTTTGCACATTCTGTCAGAACGCTTGAGAGAGGCGCACCCAAAAATTGTAGACCCATATCTGTCACCAATTCGATTGGCCGAGGCCAAAGTTGAAGCACCGCGCCTGCGACCAAAAACATATCTGTGGGCAAGTGCCGAGCGCTGTAAAAAAGTCAAGGGCCAAACACTTCATCAAGAGCTCTTCGCATTGAGGCCGTACCTCTCAAGCAAAACGACTAACCTAAGCAAAGAAACATGTGCTTCTTAATTGCTGAAGCTCTTGCAGGAAGCAACACACATTTCTCACTTTGCACCAGCTGTGCTTGAAGAAATGGTTCTAGTCCGAGCAAACGGGTCGAACCTCTGAATGGGTTCGCGTTCAAAATTTGGCCGCCAAACAAGTGGCCCAATGTCAGATTCATGCGCCATACCCCCTGGCAAGCAAAATGAAGAAGAAGAAGAAGACAAGTTTTTGGAAGCAGAGAAGAGAAACAAGGCAGATGTACTTGCGAAGCTCTTTCAAGACAGCGCCAAGCTCAGCCCGCTTCATGCGGCAGTCCGAAACCTTACAGAATGAGAACCTGTTTCTCTTCTACAGCATACGCTTGTCTCATAAGTCCCGCGCAACGCTCTGGACATCCTTGAGCAAGCCCGTCAAGGTGGACTCATCGGTGCAGGTGTCAAGCCTGCAGCAACAAATAGGACCTAACTGAGCTCACTGGGCCAAGTCAAGCCTCTTGAAATGACTTTGCAAAGTCCCGGAAAATGTAGACATGGCTGAACAACCGTCTTTGAAGCGCTCATTGTCACCCAGCTCCAGCTGGAGCCCATTGATGAGATTCAACTCCTTCTTGATATCACCACCTGAAACACCAAAAATCAACCACGCACAAAAAATGGAAAACATCAATCCCAAGCCCTGCGCGGATCAAGGCGACCTTCTCTGGCACAGTCTTTGATGCCAATGCCATGCTCGAGAGAGGCGATGGCTTTTGGTTTGCACCCTTTGCTTTGGCAGAAGCTTTAGTCTTGGCTTGTCCTGGTAAGGCGACCGTGAAAAACCATGATTTCGGCAAGAAACCCCGTGAATCGCCGTGAAAACCCTTGAATCCACAAAAACTCAGCTATATAGCTACATGAGTCGGTCCTTTGGGCGCTGAAGCTGGCAAGCTCATCCCAGACGCCAGCTGTCCAGCAGATGATGCGGCGCTTGACATTTGCTCATTGATCATGGCCATGGGGTCTGGGAGCGGAGGCGCCGCGGCCCTGCCAAGTAAGCCAGCTTGACCTACCCGCATTGCCGCAACTGCCTGTAGTGGGTTTGCGACGCCTTCGACCTTGGTTTGCGTCACATGCTCGTCGGACAGGTCTTGAGAAGTCACGAGCGTGCACCAATATCGGGTAGATGCTGGATCTGTTGGCGCATCTTCATCAGGGATTCCCCCCTTTTGGATGCACGACAGGATCTTGGCCCTTGGCAGCGCAGAGATTGCAGGGCCAATATATTTCACGTAACCAACCTATACAGCCGGCGCGCACTATCTATGGCTTGTGCGCTACAGGAGAAAAACAAAAGACTGCATAAATCATGCAAAGCTCTTTGAGCAACCAGCCTTGATCATCTCAGCAATCGTCAGGCATTGACGATTCTTGTTTGTCTTCTCACGTTGTTTCCGTGAGAAGGTCCATGAAGACTCGCACTTCTGAAGGTCTCCCCCAGACTCCACGAACATCTTCAAGATGCTAAGCTTCTCGCTGTGATTGCTGGAAGCAAATACCCTGGCAATCTCTGGGAGCTCACTTTCTTTCTTACCTCCTGGCAGACGAGAGAGCACAGCCCACTCCTTGCGGTGCGTGGAAGAAGTGCAAGTGATCGGCTCTGCAGGCTTTTCGGGCTCCACAGGCGGTTCGTAGCGCACAGTTCCAGGAGCTGACGGTGCTGTTGCTGCTGAGGGTGTTTGTGACGCAGCATGCCCGCACCCCTGGCCATCCAGTCCCACACCCAGCCTCAGGCATGAGCCCAATGTGATACAAAAAGCTGAAACGTGACCCCACCCACCCAACCCATCCATGTATAACTAACTGGATGCGCGTGAACATGCTCATGAACATGCGCATGACCATGCTCATGGCCATGCTCGTGACCATGCTCATGCACATGAAAGCTTGAGGCTGCTAGACCTGAGACCTTGGCAGTTCCGCCTCCAGCTTCTTAGCGGCTGCGTCTGGCTGTTCTTCGGATGAACTCCCCAGACTGATACAAGATTTGCCCCTGAGCAAGTCTTGCCCCTGGAGCAAAGTGCCAATGGACCTTCAGGCGATTTTGTGAAAGGTTTGCAAATAAAACAAAACATGGCCTTTGGGATTGGCCGCGGGGCAGGCTGCCATCCACAAGGGTATTCAGCAGGCCAGCAGCCTCGTCTTCCAGCTGAACCGCAGCCAAAGCCTCATCCACGTACGTCCCAGACACAAGCTGCGTGTCATCATGGGTGGGATCAGGCTGACCAAGTGGCACGGTCTCAGGCAATGCACCTTCACTCTCTGACAAGGTCGATTTGGCTTCCGCCGCCAGTTTGGCGTCCGCCGTTGGCTTCTCCTCTGTCTTCTCGTTTGCCAACGCCTCCTTCCGACGGCGCTTTGCATCTGGCATGCATTCTTCCAAAATGAGCTTGGCCTCGGCTTTCGACAAGCCTGACGTAACCTCCATGAGCTTGCTGACCGATGGAGCCCGCCCACCATTCTCTTTCATGAGCTCCATCAGCAGCTCTGTACAGAAGGGCACATCATGGGCCTCCTCCATGGGTCTTGAGGCTGTCGACACAACCCAGTGCGCAGTGCGCACGCAAACGGCTACAACCCAGCAGTACTGACGCTTGAACATGGCATTCACGGAAAATCACGGGGGTTCACGCCGATCGCTGGTGACGTCAGGTCGTTTTCACGCATATTCACGGCGCCTTTTTTTCGCGGGTCTGGCTGGTAGAGGACTTCGGTTGATCACATGTCTTGGCGTTTTGCCAACTTTTGCACAGTTGTGCTCAAGACAGCACGCCACTGTTCTGGAGGCCTAAATTTGGACGATCGACGGATGTATTGGATAACTCCGAGGATGTCAGCCTCAGACATCAGCTGATGCACAGAAGACTTGTGCAGTGTCTCAGCGCCCCACATCAGACCAGAGGTCGCATGTATCCCACTCAATGGCCTTTCCGTGGATACAAGGCCACAGAACGAGTTAGACTGACCTGCAGAGCCTCAAAGAGCTTCAGCTCTGACAAGCCCTCCGCAACCGGCGCCAACACTTTGGGTCCTGGAAGAGCCTGAAATTTACAACATGGAAGCACAGTCATACACAGATACATGTGTCTTACATTTCTTGCCCCCCACGTATCACCCATCATTTCTCCCTTCAAGTACGCGAGGTGGATGCCAAAAAGGGTATGATATTCCCTCAGCGAGCAGAACAACACTCACACCACCATAGCCCTACAGGCATGCAAACACTATCTTGCCTTATTGTCGATTGCAACCAAGGAGCTGGCTTTTACCCATGGTCTCCTTGCAGCCTTGCCAAGTTCGAGTCCCATCTGCTTTCTTCTGCTTCTTCACAAGGGGCTCTCCTGAAAGAGCTCTTAATTGCTCCTGTGTCAAGTGCCCTGCGCATGTGGTTAAGCGGCTGAGAAGCGCAGGGTCATTCGAGTAGAGAACATGACGCTTTGGCGTTGCCTCCGAAGGGTCATTTGCATATGCCCCACCCCAAATGGAGGTCGTGTACACATACTGCTGAGCAAAGAAGGATTGCATCCTGGGGTGCAGTTCAGCCCGAGAGCCCCCTGGTTGCTCCAGGAGAAAGCGTGCCCCCATGCACAGAGTATACCAACACAGGAACACAAAGCGGCTGCATAGTTTGTTGCCACGAGCAACAAAGCCAAATCCACGGTTCCCTTCTGGGAACAATATCGATCTTTCATGAGTGCCCAGAGACCTCACAGCAACAGATTACTGTAACAGTCTTAAGCTGAAGCTGAAGAAAGCCAAACAGGTTGCCGCCAGATGACGGTGCGCAAAAAGAATTACATAGAAGTCCAATGATGTGCAGGGCTCCCTGCTTCGAGCGGCGTGCACAGTTCATACACAGCCTCAGCGCAATTCAGAGCTGGCGTCCGGAGCACGTTCAATTTCCGCAGTAAGTTCAGCGCGCAAAGCCAGCTTCCGTCAAAAAGTCCATGGACCGATGCTCCTTGTAAAGCAACTTGTCCAGTTCCACTCCAACAAAGCCGGCCTCACATTCAGCGCCAATCAAACTCCAGTGTGTATACACTAGAAAGATACAAGTGAATAAATTCTGCGCGCGCGCCTCACGCATAGCTTTGCTGACCTTGCCAGCACCGCTGAAGTACTCCACCCAGTCATAGGCCTGGCAAGGCCCACCATGCATTGACACCAGACAGCAGCTGAGACACCAGACAGCTGAGGCTCCAGCTACCCGACCATCAAGCTCTTCCAAGAAAAGCAAATGAAGATGTAGTAAGATGAGCATGGCTGGGGCGCCCCATCGCATCATCTCTACCAAAGTCATGACGATATATATGGAGCTATGGCAGGTTTCGGTTTTGAGTGGGAAGGCTCTGCGTGCAGGCAACAAGGGGTTCTGGCACAGGCGCAAAATTGCATTGCTTCTGAGGCACTCTAATTTTTCACAGTGGCCAGGTACCACTCTGATCCAGATACACCCGACGCATATGGTCATACTACATGCACATGGACCGATCTATGTACTATGCAAAGCGCCTGCGTTTCAGCTGCACAGGGTCCAAGCCCTGGAGCATGGAAGCGCGTTCGTCCGACAACATCCACAGGTTTGATGCCTCTTTGAAGCTCATGGTGTTGCCACTGGCCGCCCGCTTCTTAGCTATGAACTCTAGCCTTCTCTTGCCAAAGTCACCAGCCATGTAAGCAGAGCTGACTGCCGACTCAGTTGCCTTCTCGGCACATGGCTCAGCTGCTTGTGTTGGAGGCCCCACCTTCTGCAGAAGAGGCTCTTGCACTTTCAAAGCCTCCTCTACTTCATCATCTGCTACAGGTGGCTTCACCTTAGACTTTTTCGAAGGCTTTCCTTTTCCACCTTTGGCCTTTGCCTTAGGCTTTGGCTTGGCCTGCTGGCGACCTTCCGCAGTCTGACCATCTTCATCCTCCCCTCCAGCGACAAAGGGAGCTGGTGGTTGAGCGGCTTGCTGCTTCAAGCTTTCCACCACAAAGACTGGAAGCTCGTGGGACCGAGCTGGAGTTGCAACAGGCCTTCCGAGAGCTTGGCCTTCAGAAGCTTTCAATACTTCAGACTCCTTCCGATCTTTCTCTGCTTTGCGCTCCATAATTTTGGCAGCTAAGAGGTTCCAGTCAAACGATTTGCCATCAGACAAAGCTTCCATGTCCTCCTCAGTGGCCGATCGAGACAACGAGCTTTGTGAGCCGGATCTCGTGAGCACAACGTTCGCCTCACGAAGGCGTGCCTTCAACTGGGCCAACGCCTTGCTTTTGGCAGCAGTTGGGGTCTGATCAAATTGCCGCCTAAAGAGGCCCACAAGCCTGCGAAGGCCCAAAGCAAACTTCATGGCCAACTCGTCCAGGGCACCTATTGAAATGCCAACGGGCAAGAGCTTGTTATCCACATAAAACTGAGATATAGCTTTTCCGACAACTTCATCAGAAAGGCGACCGGTAGGCGTGACACTCATGATCGCGTAGATGGCCTGCAGCCCGCAACAAAAACCCAATCAACATTCCAACAATTGAAATTGAACGTGTTTCCTGTCACATCTGCGAAGCCCCAAGATGGCCCAAGCCTCCACATTTAGCTCCAAGTCCTTGCATGTAGCTTTCCCCTTCTTCTTGAACAAGTCTTCACTGTGTGCTTGAATAAAGTTAAAGTTCACCTGAGCAAGCTTTCCGTGAATTGAAGCCAGCGGACAAAAAACTTTCATGTCCAACAAATGAGGTTCCAGCATTCTTCAATCGGTCTTCTGCTGAAAAGGCCGCGCAGTACTTGCTGACAAGCTTGGGGTCTTCACAAAGCTGCTTCAGTTCCCGTGGCATCCCGGGCAACAGCACACTAAGTAATCAGTGCTGAGTTGAGAAGCCCAAACAGCTTCCAAAAGGCTCTATCAGGTGTGAGTTGCACAGAAAACCTAGACAGGAAATTGACGGCGACCTGGAACGTGGGCACCCCATGACGGTTTGGAGGAAGCTGCATGGAGTAGGACCTGGGCAGGTCAAATCTGAACATGTTCACTCTGATATAGAATTGGGGCATGTTCATGGCTGACATGCCCATGCCATGACAGGTAAGTGCATGCCAGGCATGCGCGTGCACATGCCCATGGAAACAGTGGACATATGAGCGTGCGCATGCACATGCACATGGACATGAACAATATGAGCATGCACATGCGCATGTCACATGCGCATGAAAACATTGGACAGGAACATTTTAAGCATGCCCATGAAAACTGCGCACCGAACATGAACAGTTGCCCAGCATACGCATGCACGTGCCCATGCGAAGTTGTAAGTGCCGCACGGAAGACATTTCCTGGAGCAAGAATCTAGGGAAAGGTACATACCTGACGGCCCTCAGGCACACTATAAGGCAACCACTCACAAAGGCCATGACCTCAGGAGCTGTACAGAGAGTCAAGGCACAGCTACTCATTCAGTAAGCAGTGACACTCCCACCCTGCATGTCACTCGACGCGCAGCTTTTCCAAGCAGAAACCTCCTGTAGGGCAGCGCCAGTCCTCAAACAAATGACGCAGCTAGCTGTATATATAAGAACCTTTGTCCAATGAGGCGCCAACCACATCATACATCATCTCGACGCGGCAGAGGCCTGCATCCATGAAGGGTGCCACTAAAATTCAATCAGCAATACCCACCTCCTGATGGGGAGCACAGCAGGTGGTGGCAAGTTCCAAACCTTGCCATCAGACGACCTTCGGGGAAGTGCGAACACAAAGTTTGCCATCGAACAACTAACACACATGAGCCTGGCAAGTGGAGGGAATCACATGGAAGCAGGAACGCGTGCCTGAAAACTCCTTCCTTCGAGTTGGTAGCCCTAGAAGTTGTCTTCAGTCTCTTATCTGGGGGCCAAATCCTTGGGTCTTCAGGCCGGCCATTGTCTTCTTCCGGTGCCACAGGCCCACCAGCTGGTTTAGGGCTGGTGGAAGGGGCTGGTACTTCCTCCTTCAACAACATGTCATCCTGGCAACATGACTGACTGTTCTCGGATGATCATGTCCGTGCACATGCTCATGCACATGGATGAAGTCCTTGGCAGGTGGCTTCTCGTCACCCTTTTGTTCTTGCTTTGGCTTGGGCTGGTGCTTTGGCATGGGTGGCGGGTACTGCTCCACTTCTGAGACCACGCGCCGAGGCTTCGCCTTTGCAGATGCCTCAATGCACAAAAATTCAAAGTGTAATGTAGTTGCTGCCCAAGCTCTGAACGCCCATCGAAAGCGCAGCTTTCTCCTGAGCCATAGCCTGCCAGCGATCAGTTTGTTTGATCTCCCTGCCCCAATAAATGCGTGAATGCACCTGCTCCTTTCCGCCAGCTGAGGTCTCCATCTTGAGTTGAAACGCTACGGTTAGAAACGCAAATGTTCACACACACACTCATGACCCGTTAGTGTGAACATGTACATGGTTCGAAGACATGCTCATGCTCATGGCGTGGTTCCAATTTACCATGGTCATGCTCATGGCATGGTTTCTACTATGCCAATGCACATGCTCATGCTCATGGCATGTGTTCTATGGTCGTGTTTCAGGGTTCAGGTAACACACATTACAGTAACACACTACACAAAGACCTCTTCCAGCGCGCACCAGCACTTGATCTGAGGCTAAAGCTGACAAGGACCCCAAGCACAGCGCTCCCCCGCTGTGAGCCCAAACTTGCCCACAAACACAAGATGAACTCTTGTTGCAGGGGTTTTCAAGCCGATAGGCCATATCAACCTCAAAACCCTTCATAAATGACATCTACTTGAAAACCCTCAGATACGCCAGTCTGGGCAAAATCTGCACATCGAGGGTCACAGAGTGCTGTGCCTGCCACGAAATCTGCAAACGAGCCACATGTCCAAAAGTCACGATTCACCGCACCTGTCACGAAATCTGAGCTTCTCGACGATCACCACCATGTCCAAAGTGCTGCACCTGCCACGAAAACTGCTTTTCGAAGCACAGCACCTCCGATCCCTTGCACCTGTCACGAAAAGTCGAATTTGGAACTTTGGAGCACCAAAACACGAGGTTTCTGTTGCGCCTGCCACGAAGAGTGACCACCATGTGCGAAAATGTGCACGGCACCACAACGAGAGCGCAGTCGCAGAGTCAGGAATGTAACGTAAATAGCAACGAATTAGCCGTTCACGCCCGCGCGCCTCAGCGATCTAAGCACACCTGCTTTTCTACTACCGTAAGAACCCCTCAGTGTGCCCACACTGTTTGGGGAATAAACATATAACTTTAATATATATATATATATGCAGTACCTAGAACCTGAGTGACCTCTATTTTGGACCACCAACCACCCAGAATTTTTGTCGTATCCGTCCTTTCCTATCAAAAAAGAAGGGGTACGGTCATGGTTGGGTTCTAGCTACTGTATGACTGTATGTCACAAGCCCCCGAAGTGTCTGGCTTGAGGAGAGTCGATGCGTTGTCGTACTTGTCCGCATCGATGATGCCCAACACAGAGACACGTTTCAGGTAGTCTGCGGGTGCTGACTGATGGGGTGCAAGGTGTGACTGGCTTGATGATTTTCATCATTATGATTTCCTCTTCCTACAGAAATTTGGTTTTGACATTGCCTTGCAAGCAAATGTTTTTTCAATGTCTTTCAGCCATTTCAATCATGGCTCCAAAGGTTGTGTCCCCCAGCCAAAACTGAAACTTCCAGAGCATTCATGGTGGGCCAAGCATGGGATCAACAAGCACTCTCCACCGGTGACATAGCCTATAGCCTGTCACTGCCTTAGCCAAATTATATTATACCGCCTTAATTGTGCTATATACAAAGCACGTGCCCTTTTTCGGAGTACAAGCGCTTGTGTGGAATTCAAATCATTGTTGGTGCGACTTGCTTTGCTTTGGCTAAGGCTAGCTCAAGCCCTGCTGGAACCATGCGGTCCGATGATGTTTTGGCCTACAACCAAGCAAATAAACAATGACCTGTTGTTCAGCCAGGTTCTGATCATGCCCAATTGTTTTTGGCAGGGTTTGATGGAGGCGACGGCGCTTGCAATGGGCCAACACAATAATGCGTTGGAGGCCCAAAGGCAAGCACGATATTATGCAAAGGCAGCAAAACGTCCCCTATGCAAGGTAGAAGGCATTCATCAGGACTGCAATCGTTTGAAGTCGACAGCAGTAGTTATTAAATACAATCCCCAGTCCACAGTTGACTTCCCTCTTTGGTGTGCAGGCAACCACTTGGAATGCAAACGTGCCCCATTGGCAAGAGTGTTGATAAACCCAGCTTTGCAACCCAACTCTTTCCCGGTCACCTTCCTCTTCGCATAGGCTTCAGCACAAGAGTCTTTGGGGCGACAAGCCACACCCTGCGACCGGCCTTGCCGACGGAATCGGCGACTGGAGATCGGCGACGGAAGTTTTGGATGAGGAACACCTGCTGGTCTGCGCAGGCGTATTCAGATTGGCCTTGATTTCTTCTCGCCTACACTTCCCTTCTTGTCGACCGGTCAGAAACGCCTTGCTCAGTTTGCTCATGTTTGCTCAGTTGCCCGCTGCATCTTCCCCGACGGCCAAGAACAAGACCTCTGATGCCTGCCGTATCATGCCAACGAATGGAGACCACGGGCAGGGCCATTACCTCGATGGCCGCCTCTTGCGACTCTTGCGTTTGGGAGTCTCTATACGACCCTTCGTAGTACGAGTAACGGGTCTAGGTGGGTCTGTATGCCACCACCAGCGAGCACCCTGAACAGGACATTTACGAAGGCCATGTACAGCGTGAGCGAGATGATCTTGGCCCTCCAGCGCGACGCGTAGGAAAGGAGGCCACTGTGATGGCCCATAAGCCTCCTTTCCTGCGCGACTGTGAGGAGCCGGGGAGCATGCGCAACTCTGCGGCGCAGTTCCTCGCAGTTGATAGCAATGAACCTCTGGACTGCCTTCGCCAAGCACCGGACTGCCAGCTCCACATGGTCCAAGGACACTAAACTATAGAAGGGGTTTGAAGGCAAAGGAAAGGCAGCATAGGAAAGAACAAATCAACAGGGTTGCGTGCAATGAAAGCACTGCTTACTTTACATCGTCCACTCTGATGCTTCCCATCCCAGTGCAAGTCTGAAAGTCCATGCCCGTCTCCTTTCCAATGTGTTTTTATCGAACATCCATGCAAGTGAAAGAGAATTGAGTGGAGAAGCTAGGGATTAGGAATTTACAGAAATGGAGGGACCAGAACAATTGTGGAGTGGAACAAAGGGAAGCTGGATAAGATATTCTTGGAGTGAGAATGCTGTAGTTGAATCAATATGATGGAGTTGCAGAGTCTTAAACAGAACAGTTCCATTGAAGACAGAAAATTGTTTGAGGAACGATATAGACCTCCAACCCCCCTAATGACATATGTACACTCTGACGAACACATCACATGGAAGTGGAATATGGGACCTGGAAGACTACTGGAGGTTTTCCACTTCCATGTTAGTGGGTCAAAGTGTACCTCGATCTTTATTGGACAAACACTTTTGTGCACTTGATTATTGTTTGAATGCTTAATTACATTTGATCATTTGAGGTTGCTGGTATATATATAGTATACTTCAAATCTATTTGACATCCGCATCGTCCTATCTCCCCATCGTCCGCCCGGTCCATTCTGCATCCTGCATCTGAAGAGGCACTCAGAACCATGCCGCAGGTGACGATATCGTATTCCACGCTCCTGATTCGACGGATGGACAGATCGAGGAGGTTTTTTTGCGCGGTTTTTGACGGATCGCGAATGTGAGCAGTGCAACAGTGAACAAAAATCATTCCCTACAGATCAGTTTGACCTATTTGACTGTAATTGGTCGCATCAAAACCCTTTTAGTGAGGTAAAGGGCCAGGTTTAATGAGTCTTTGGACCTGCAGGGATTAGTACCCCTGCCTGAAGTAACTCGGAAACTGCAAAATAAAAGCTGTTTTTTGGAAAGTAACTCTAGGGGTGGTTCGTCAGAAGCATGGAAGCCAGCGTTGGCCAAGTCGTCAAATCTATTCGGGGTTAAGATCTTTCACAAATAGTATTTGCTGGACCCTACGTGCACCCCAACCAGTAGATAAGGCCATGATTATATAATTGATCTAAAAGAGCTTTCACGCAACATCGGGCAGACATCAGGCAGAATTGAATAACCCTCAGTTCATGCGCTTTCGCAGTTCCAACTCGTTGATGACCCCTGCAGTCTCCACACATACATCTGCTTGAGGAACTGGGTGTGGGCTGTGACCATTCATGACCATTGCATTCAGCCTCTACTTCGGGAGTAATGGGTAGAAGAGAATCACAAACACATAGCAAAACCCCAATGTTTTTTTCACTGTCTTGCTGGCCTCAGTTGATGCCACTAAACCGACTAAACAAGCTCGGCTCTACCATCAAAACCAAAACAACAACACAGCCGGTATACCCCTGAAGGTGCTGCAGTTACAGTTATGAACCAAAAACTGGAGGTGAATCCACGATCCCATCGATCTACTCCTCTCAACCATCGAGCACCAAAATGCCACCGCTTCGCGCCAGCGGCCACGGCCTTCGCCCGGCCGTGCCAGAAGGGCCTGGCTTGAGTGCTGCAGGCGCAGATCCCAGTATATACCCTAGCTCCTGTCCCATATCCTCAGAAGGTGGTTAGACCCCCCTGGCACCCACCCGAATCACCTCTGTTCTGTTGGCCCGGGGGCCCCGTGGTGAAGCAGGCTTCAGCCAACAAGAAATAAAAAACATATGTAGCATCTCTGATGTCTTCACCCCACCTACTTTGCAAGTACTTTGCAAGTACTTGTATAAAGAAACAAACACACACACACACACACACACACACGCAGCGTGCGCCTTCAAAGAGAAGTTACAAGCTCCAAGGTCATAAGAAGTGGAGACATCCATCAAATCATTAGCAGGTCGAGCTCTTTTGAAGCTCGAGGTAGCAGCCAGCGGCTGCGGGCTTCCCCAACGGCACGGGCAGCCTAGATGTGTTGCTGTACTGCTTTGAAAGCGGGTTTCCCCAATGGCACGGGCAGCCTAGATGTGTTGCTGTACTGCTTTGAAAGGACATGTGGAGAAAAACAAAATGGTCAAGGTCAAGGGAGGAGGAATACCTGGAACTTTGGGTTGATCTTACACTCAGGAAGGTTTCTTTGGTTGAGTCAATGCCTTTAAACAGCGGTGAGCTCACTTAGTAGGAGAGGTAGATGTAACAAACTATTGTCGACTACCACAGCACCTAACGCGCCCATGGTTCCTGATATAGAAGTATTCCAAACCGATCCATACGCGCAACATAGGATTCCATCTAAGTCACTCCCCTGCGACGTCTTGTCACCCTAAAAACCGGTTGTAGAGGAAAATCGGCTTCCACCAGTCATTTCTGAGGGTCCATGTCAGTTTGCGGGAGAGTAGTCTGAAAGAACTCGTGTGGAATCCCAGCACCATGCCATGTCCGTGACAATCCTTGAGCCGAGCACGTCATTCGCCGGAACAAACTCACCCAAACACTCTGCCTGGATGGGTAGGGCAATCGAGCTGTTTCGAGGGGATATTATATATAGGTTCATCTAGCCTGAGCCGGGTGTCCTCCAAATAGCAAGTGGGTGTCCAAATTTCTACCCGTCCGGTAAGCTCCAAAGCACAAGCTGGCAGCTTTTTGCACGGACTCGCAGAATTTGTTGCAATTTGCAAACAATCAGCACTTGCAATCCCATTCAAAACCATAATGATAGCAAATAGCACCAAGGTCAATTACCACGCTCCACGCGCACATTGCAACCCAGCCAGCAGGTCAAAAGGTTGAATCTTCGCTTATGCTATTTTTCACTTTGATCGTCCATGTGACGCGACATTGTCCCCCCGCTACCACATCGCCTCAACAAGCCGCGGCTCTAAGAATCACGAAGCTTCAAGGCAACCTTCAACGGACGCGACCGTTTTACTCGACGCGTCGAACAACTCTCACCTCGTCCTAAAGCCCCTCCAGAAGCTTAAAGCTTCAAGAAGCACACGCCACAAACTCAATCAGGTTGTGGCTGCCAGTAAACTGGCACACCGGCTGCCAGCTAGCTGGCAGTCAAATAGCCTACCAAGGTTAAGCGCACCCAGCTCAAAGCCCCGGCCCTTCTGCTTTGGTCTTTGTTGGAAACTCAGGTGTCCTTACTGGACCAACACAATTTAACAGTAAAACCGTGACAAGTCCTTTATGCCAAACAGGTTTTGCAACACCTCATTACTCCAAGTGCAAAGCGGTTGGACCCTAGGTATACCAAGTGTTCGAAGTTTTCCTGGCCAAAAAGATTTGGCTGGCTATATTTTGATGGGTTTTCCTGGCCAAATGGATTTGGCTGGTCAAATTGTGACGGGTTTTCCCGGCCAAATGGATTTGGCTGGTCAAATTGCGACGGGTTTTTTTAAAAAACCCATCACATTTTTGGTGGCCAAATCCATTTGGCTGAGTGGTTTTGCGCAGAAAACCCATCACAATCTGGAAGTTCGGCTGGCCCCAGAAAAGCGATTGGTTTTTTAAAAAACCCATCACAATTCCATAGGTTTTGGAAAACACATCACTTTTTGAAGTTGGGGATGAGCTGGAAAGTTTGACGGGCTTTCGTTTTCCTTATTTAATTGCGACGGGTTTTTCAAAAAACCCATCACATTTTGGGGCTGGGGCCCCAGTCTGAAACGTGACGTGTTTTCCCGGCCAAATCAATTTGGCTGGCAAAATTGTGACGGGTTTTCCGTCTCCAAGGCCCCATTGATCGAGCTTGGCCGGGCGCAAGGCACTGAAGCTTCGGGCGCACATTGCACCTACAAGCTTCAGGTGTTTGCATCCGACTGCTCCAATTATAATCTTCCAATCCAAGATCGTTGAGCCTCCGCTCCTGAGCACCAATACAAGGTATATGTCAAACTGAGAAAGTTTCACACGTCCAAGCTGGGCATATTGAGCAATCAGCATATAAGCGCAGTGGTTGGTGCTTCCAGCTGGCTCAGGCAACCCTCGGGGCCGCACAGACCTACATCAACACATGACTCCGCAGAGGGTCGAGAAAGATCTGGCAAATAGTGTGAAGTACAAGTTGGACCGATTGAAGTTGCAACGTCCCGGTCAAAGTCAAGCCTTTCTTTTTGCAGCTCCGACAGGTCCACGTTCTCCATCCAAGTGCTTTAAACATCTTGAAGCGAAAGCTCTATCAAAATGTGGCGCAAAACTTTTGAAATAGTGGTGCTTGGCTGTGGCGCCAGAAGCGGTGGATTATGTTCCTGGTTGTGAGGAAGGAGATGGTCTCGGCGGACTCTTCGATCACACGTAACGTCTCCATCATCATCATATCTCCACGCTGGCATGGCTGCCCACTACGAAGAAATCTAAACTCTTGAAGTTCCATGACTGTATATATAGGTCAGTCTTGCGTGTATCAGGTGCATGTGGATGTTGCCTCATTCTTAGAGCTCTTTGCTCCGAAGCAGGACCAAATAAACTACATGGCTGTGTTACATGCTTTTAACGGAGCCAGCAAGAAACTTGACAACAAGGTTCTATTCCAAATCAAACACCCACTTGCTATTTGGAAGACACCCGGTTCAAGCTAGATGAGCCTATATATATAAACATGGGAATCATGTTGCGGGTATTTATGTATAATTCCCAAAGAAAGAGCCTTACAGTACAATTTCCAAACAAACATATCCAAACCAAGCTTTTGGGGCCTTCGATGCCGGAGTCCACAGGACTGGAGGATTGACCGGTCTGGAGGATTGTTGGGTCCGCTTAGCTCTTCTTCGTCCAATGGATTCTTGGAAGCTGTTTTTGTTCCAAAGAAGAACTGGGTGAGCGAAGTCGACTGGATCTGCGACTGTGACAAGCTGATCCTTGAGGTTTCCCAGCGGTGTAGCCCCGAATCGAAACCCTCGTGGACTTGTGGCATGGTCGGTTTGACGCATGGGATCCCATCCAGTGGATCGCATAACCCATGAGCCCTAAGATCCCTAAGGATGAAAGGCCGAGGCACGCTTTGGCAGACTCTTACACTCCTTGGATTCTGGTGAACTATGAAGGACACATAAGGACACGTTGTTGTTGTTTTTTTTGTTGTTTTTCTCCTTGGATTCTTGGTATGAAGTGGAAAGCCACCTGCGGATGCTATCCACTGCGATTTACAGAGAGTTATAGACCTTCTGGGATAGAGGTTTTAGAGAGTGTAGACCACAGGTCCACAGTGATCATGCATGCTCGAATGAGATGGTCCCTTTTCAAGACGTCTTTGAGATTCATTGGAACCCACATGGTTTGAGCTCCGATCAAAATAATTCGAATGACGGCTATCTTTGCTACCCCATTAGACTCCTGCACTACAAGATTTCATACCCTAGTGATAGTGATGATGTTGCATGTTGTATGCTTTTGTGTGGAATAGGAAGCAAGGTGTGGAAAGCTCCATTCTTTCTCAGGGATAGTCCCAGGCTCATCGCACACACCCTGCATCCCCGCACTTGCGGCAAAATATGCTATTAGTAACTTGACGAACTAGGGTTAGGATTCTGGAGACATGGTGTACACAAACCCATGCATTCCAAACCATTACCACGACACACCCACATACCCGGTCGACCGTCTCGGTATGTCTCAGAACTTCACGCCTCGATCTTCTCCTCCTCGAGCCCGCTCCGGTGTGTTCCGAGTCCGCGTGAAGGTCCGTGTGAACGAAGCCACAGACCGCCAAGTGAAACCCTACCCTATAGCGCTCCAAGTACCTCCTCAGAAGGCATTTGGACCCTTTAAATCCACCCCAAACACCTTCAAAACGAAGGTACGACTGGAGCCCTAGGGCTAGCCAAATCCCCCACCGACTTCGTCGTACCTCCTCAGGTTCGGAACGAGGACCCTCCAGTCCGCACCCGGCCCCCAGTCCCACCGAAACGAACCGAAACGATACGACTGGAGGCCTAGGGAGGATACGTAGGGCAAGAGTTCACAGCCAACCCCCCAAACTAAATAGTCAGAAACCCGTTTCATTCCTAGTCTTGCAGAGGAAAACTCGGTATTGCATATTCAGAACAACACCGGTATAACGTTTGCAGTAGAAAGCTGTAGTTTGCAGGTGCTGTTGACAATCTTGTGGATATGCCCATGCAGTTGACGTTGCTGACATGGGCAGCAAAACACAGAACAGGCATCCGGAACTCAAAAAAACCTCCCCTACCCGACCCAAGACTTACCAGTTCAACTGCCAAAGAAAATAGAAGGGTACCGGGTACACAGAATAATAGATTGAAAGTGCAAAGTTTTGTTTTGGTCAGGTAGATCCCAGCTGCACGTCTGCCCCTGGGAAGAAGCGGCCATTTTCCGTGCTTGCCTGGCTGCTTGCTGTGCGGTAGCTGAGAAAAGCTCCCGGGCCACGAAACAACCGATGCTGCATCGATGCTGTAACGACCCGCTCGTGATGAGACCGCAACAAACAAGCAAACCTCCGAGATTGGAAAATCATTGGAAAACGGCGAGGAAAATCTCTATATATTATATATATATGATTTTAAGTCAGTCCGAAACAGCAATATAGTGCAGCAAGCATGTTTCTTGAAACTGCATGATGTCTCTTCATGTCGACAAGTAATTATATAAGACTTGCTACATCCCTCTTGGCGACGACTTTGGTACAGAGTTAGGGGAGCTTGCCCCAAAGCTCACAGGCTCACAAAAGAGACATCAAAGGCAGCGGCTTGTCTCAGTGTTAAAGTTTGTTATCCGGTCTTCCTGCACTCCGAATTTGAACCTCGGATCGCGCAAAAACGAGAGAATGTTCTCCAATGACACAATTGACTCACTCGAACAATCAAGGTGTTCGCATACAAACAAACCCACGTGTTTCTTCTAGGAGAAACCACCGTTTTTGATGGCTTTTCTCTAGGGCACCTGGTCTCCCAAAGCTGTGTGGCTCGCCCGCGTGATCCGCTCGCCCCCGCGATCCGGTCGCCAGTTCGGTTGACCGGTTGACCGGGGCTGCCTACATACCCCTTCGGGCTCCTGTCTCATCTCCTCAGGTGGTTAGACCCCTGGCACCCACCTCGGAGGTGGGCCAGGAGCCCTAGGGATACGTCCTGACCCAGACCCAGGTCCAGTCTCCTGATCCTGAAAAGCTCACTGAGTAGGGTTCTGGTATGACCAACTCCCAAATGAGGTCGAACTGACCTGTAGGGTATGGTTTAACCCCAAACAATGTTCGGAAACTGGGAGACTCGAACTAGGGTTCTGAAAAAAAAGGAACTGTTGAATGAATCGGAATGAAATTGCTTTCAACGAAACGCCACAGGAAGTTGCACCCGATGGAAAGATTGCCAAATAGTAAGATGCAAGCACAGGGGCAGGGCCATCTTTTTCTTCAGTGGGAATGCACATGATGAACAGGTGGACAACTCCTTCCAAATTAAGCACCCTAGACCTCCAGTCGTACCTTCTGAGAAGGTATTTGGGGTGGGTGCCAGGAGGGTCCAGTCATACCTTCTGAGGAGGTGCGACTGGAAGGGGAGGGACATCACACACTTAGCACACTGAAGAGTCCACTCCCAACGCGACCAACTTCTCCCGAGACGCTCCCTGCGCTGGAGAACAAACACGCGCGCCACGCGCTGCAAGCGACGCCGATGCTGCGAGACCGGATGTCTTTCTGTTCGGCCGAGGGGCAGAGTCCTCCGGCATGGTATTAGGTATTCATAGTGTTCACCGCACGCAGCTAGGGCTCATCGACACGATCCGCATTCCCACTTGCATCCCAATCCCCATTCCTGCGGCACCGGAGTGCGGGGAGTGCCTGGTGTGAGGCCGGTGGAGGACCTGGAGGAGCATGCAAGTTGCGAACCAGCTGATTTAGTTTTATTGAATACAGCATGCAAGCAACTGGTTCCTATCAAACAGGCCTAGGGGATGGAGGAACTTATATCTCAGGGATACTATTGAAAAAGAACAGCATGGATTCTTGCGCAAAATAAAGTGGAGAATTAGGTCGGGAATGATGATGGAGATGGACTTAAACTAGCATACACCAAATATCTGATTTTGTGAGGCAACCCCCTGCATCCCAATTGCTTCCCGCCACTAATCAAAGACCGGTGCACAGGTGCTGCCACGACTGACTTTGGAGGGGATTCACATGTTCAAGCGGAACTGGTGAAAGTGTAGACCTGCTATTAAACCTCAACTTGAAATACAGTATTTGATCGAAAAACACATGCAAACCAATTGGAATGTGAACCTTGCAAATCAATTTCTATGCCAGTGAAACGAAATGTAATTTCCCTGTTCAAAAGGCCGTTCTTCAGTGTCATTCAATGTGCAAATCCATTGCATCCTCCCAGCTTCCTCTCTGTATTCTATGCAATTCTATGTGTGAACTACTCCAGTGAATCTTAGTGACTACAAAAGAGAAGCAAGGAACTGATCGAGTAATTTCTGGAACCAAACTACACTCCGACGAACACCTCATATGGAAGTGGAAAATGGCCCATTGGAAGACTGCGTGACTGCGTTCCTTAACGAACAGGAATCCTCCACTTCAACATTAGTAAGTCGGAGTGTAGTCGTAATTGGACCTATGGGATCTTGTAGTTTGCGAGCCACTTGTAAGGTTCAGGAGATTCCAAGCTTCCCCAACCAACAACATGCATTGCTTCGATACTGTATCGCTTGCCGCTTGGCCTAAATAACCTAAAATGCTGTTCTCTGGCAACGCCGGCCTACTAGTCACACAAAAGGAAACAACAAAATAGCACCTACATAATACAAAATGTTAATTCGATCATGCTATCCAAGAGACAGGAAACGCATGACTTCTTTACGCACAAAGTGGTTGCCATTGACCTCACGTTGGAGTTCATCTTGGAAGGATTGAAACATCTCCAGAATGCGCTCCTCGGTGCGGGATGGGGCCGGTGGCGACCCGGACGGCGGGACCTCGGGACCGCGTGGTCCGGCGTGGTCGTTGGGGAAGGCGTTTCCCGGGTGACCTGGTCTTCCATTCTGAAACCCACCAGGGGGGGGCGACTCAAACTGAATCTGGTCCTATCTATCCTATCTTTGGAACAAACATCCTCGGGTGATTCAACTATCTAGAAGTTTGAAGGTAGTGGGATTCCTGCTTGTTGTATCCACCAGCATCCCTATTGTCCCTCCACTGGTTGTGATTCGTGGCTCACACAGGCGTTGCTTAAGAATTGGTGATCGCCGCAAGGCGCCCCAGCTCCCTTTGTCCATCCCAAGCTCCAGGCTATGATTGGATGTTGTGATGATCCTCATGAAGCAGTCTCGAAACTCATCTTTCAACATCTTTCATCACCTTTCAACATCTTGCACACAAAAAGTGCTGCAATCAATATTTTATATTGGCAGGGATACTGTAATAGCAGTGTTCTAGGGAGTGTATGGGTGTTCAAATTTGGTTGATCTCCCCACTTTGGCGAGTTGCAAAGACACCAAAAATCATTCACTACAGTACGTAACATTACGTCACGTAGCATGCATGTTGATTCACAATACACCCCAAACATGGATCGTAGAATATCTTCAGAAGCTTGATGCATGTTTATACCCAAAGCCTGACTGACTTCTGTTTTGATAGGCAAAGACCATATTTTGGACAGTTGATCCTCCAAAACAGGGGTCACAAAAAGGCTCCAGGTTAATTTATATAGAGGAGCTTGATACGTAGAATCAAGAGCTTACATGACGTACGTCACGTAGCATGAAATCCCTGGTTCCCTGGACACCCCCAGTCCCGCCATTTCCCGCTCTGTGGCCCCGCACCTTGGTCTGCGTCCGCTCTCGCCGTTGAGGGCGGCGGTTCCCAGGCAGGTTCTTCTTCGGATGCGGTAAGTGGCAATATTTGCATCGGTCTGACATTCGGCAACCGAAACTGGAAGTGAAAAAGACACAGGGCTCGCATGTTCCTTTGTCATGGTCTTTGTGTTCCGTGGCCTGGGCGGGGCGCGTCTTCCGGCGCGGGAGTCAGTCGATGGATGGATTGGAATGGACTTTGAATGGATACATTACCATTCTGAAGAGGTTTGCTGGATGTTCATGTTTGCGAACCAAACTAAGTGACGATCAATCAGTTGACATGAGTTAGTTTATTTCAGGGCGGATTCAACAATAGTAATATAAGTATTTTTTGTTACGTACAGTATATATACATGTTTATACTATGTATGAGGCAATGCTCAATGCCAATATTAGCAAGTAACTCATAGTAGCATCTAACTGATAGTTAGGATATTGACTGGTTTTCCATTCTACCATATTCATGAATTCACCTCATCTTTTTTCGGCGCCAGGCAGCCTGCAAAAATGGGGATCCTGCCCCCTATCATTCACTTCTTCTGGTCCTGGTACCCTCCAGCTCGGAATCGGATTCTTCATGTGATTGGGCTCTTCTCACAGACCCGTTTGGGCTCCTGGCCCACCTCCTGAGAAAATGGTTGGGGTGGGTGCCAGGGGGGTCTAACCGCCGAACGTGAGGAGATGGGACAGGAGCCCTGGGGAGAATTGCTTTGAGGGAATATATACAGGATCGTTCATCGTTTTGGAGTCAACACCATGCTTTCCTGCGGATGTTTTCATAAACCAATCCATTGATCTTCACACCCATGGTTTTTCCTCTCGCGAAAACCCCAAAACCACGCAGAACATGGCGAGCGAAGAACTCGCACCATGAGAAACTCGCGCTTCTTCAGCTCAGCGGCCAGCTCTTCCATCTCAGCAGTAGGCTGGGGCCCCTGGTGTGGACCATCTGAGCTCGAAGTCTTTTCCGGACTCGAATCAACCCAGCTGGCGGCACCATGGACTTTCCTCACCTGGGCAGTGTTCATACACAACACAACGAAAGAACGTAGCTTGTGAAAGAGCCAAAGAAAAACAAGCATTGGTTTTGAGACATTGCAAACAAATACAACAGTTGAGGGTATTTTATTTGTGTCCAGGGACTCAGGGACTAACATCAAATGTTAATCTATAATATGCTCAGCGATGTTCGGCGTCTGTTAAGTCCCAAAACCTAACATGACACTGCGTCCCAAAACATCAAGTCTCAGCTAATCCATCAAGTCTCAGAGTGGGGTGGCTCTGAAAGACTTGCCAGGCAGGCTATACTATCCCTAGGGATCGAGTAAGAGACACTGTTGTGTAGGTGCTAGGAGAGTCGAGTCGTACCAAACCTGAGAAAGTACGACTGGATCCCAGGGGTATGTGGAGGCACTTCCTGAAGTTGGTCTGCTCAGTGTTCTGCGGCCCCATTGGAGACAAACCTCTTGTTTCACTTCAAGGGGCCTTCGAACAGCAGTGATCTCTGCCAGTTCTATGTTGAACTACGCACCAAAAAGAGTGCACACCAGCTAGTTCTCGGGGGTTGGGGCCGCTCTTCAACGGCTCGCACGGCTCTTGACCAGAACCCTAACTCATGGGGATATGCCATGAACATGGGCGTGTAATTAGCTCAAACAGGGAGACCGACCCCTATGAACGAAGCCCTGGAAGGTTCTGGAATAAATAGATCAAAAACATTCAAAAACCGCCCAAAGGGTTCCCTGGGGTCCCTCTTGTCATACACACTAATATGAAGAACATCTAGCCTGTTTGCTGTTCTCAAAAGGCACCTTTTCTTTCAGGGCTCCCGGCTCCCAGTAGTTTGGGTGCCCAGGTGGACAGTACGAAGGTACGACTGAACCTTCCATGCTGTAAAGGTACATCTCTCCCATCACCTGACAAAGTATGTGGCTCAATCGGGAATTCCCAGTCCCATTCTATTCTCCAGTCCCAGTCTTTCCCGGTCGCAGTCTTTCAACGAACGACCGGGCGAATCGCTGACGCCCGACGTCCGGACGTCCTTTGTTTGCCTCGGGGTCACCCACTGCGTTCTGCTGGAAGAGGAACCCGATCCCGGGCGTTGGCCATGTCCGTCATCATTCATTCATCTACACAAATCATCTGAGCCCAGCAGTCTGAGATGCACTCCGAACCGAAGCGTCTGAATATCTTGCGGCCCAGAGTCTGGTTCTGAGCTAGTTACTCTGGGTATAGATTGATTGCTGGAAGAGTCTTGCCCAGGTCTGCCAAGATCAATGTCTTGCAGCACCTAAAGCCTCAATCTGTTTGTGGATTCCAATGTTGGATTGCCCAAACCTACAGGCCACACAGCACCGTGGATGGAAGAGTCCTTGGCACCTGGGATGAAGCAAACCCTGCAAATCATCTGGTCACGAGCTCCAACTAGGCGGCAATTCGCGTCCTAGTTAGTCCAGCAACTAAGAACACACCATCTCTTGTTGCCCTATCAATGGTCATTATGAATCATATTTGTTTGAGCTCTCCATCTATCGCTGGATACTCCAAAAGAACATACTTCCTGGATCCTACATATTTGTCAGTATTTCTCCATGTCAGGTTGGTCCAGTCTTGCTCCTACGTAGAGACTGGAAGGTGAGAACTTCCTTTCCCAGGATGTATTAGTCCTAGAAACAAGCTTCTAAACAAAGCTACTTGGGAGCCGTACAGAGTGGCCACGGAAAGCGCTCTAGGTTCCCGATAAAGCTCTTGAATGTACTCAAACCCATTCAATTTGCAGGCTCAACTCATGGAAACCATTGAACCACCACCCTCTCACAACTCATAGACCTCTAGAGCTCTCCCTCTTAGAGTACAACACCTGATTTGCTTCGTCCTTTGGACATCGACACCGACCGCTCCCCGCTCCCCTCCCCGTCCTTGTCACCTATAGGCCGTTCCGTTCCGGCGCCCCGGAATGTTCCGCGGGGCCGTGCGGGGCGGGGAACCCCGTGTGTCGGCCAGCTAGACATCCAGTCGTAGCTCCTAGACCTCCAGTCGTGGTGATCAACTCAATGGATTCTGATCAACCAGTGTCGTACCAGTGATCAACCAGTGGGTTCTGATCTTCTAGAAGTCTTTGGGACCTCTTTCCAGACCACCAACTTCGTCGTAGCTCCGAAACGAATGTATGGACTCCCCTGGCACCCGGGCCCCCAGTCTCACCGAACCGAAACGAAGGTACGTGGAGGCCAAACGGGATATGGAGGAGTTACACTCGACTCTGAGGAACACATCACATGGGGAACCGTGGATGGCATGGTCTGGTTAAGGAACACTATGAAAGGAAAACGACTTTCCTTTTCCAGGTCGGAGTCGACATACACCAGGACTTGGTGGGTCAAAGAGACACCCCGCGTGAAAAACAGAGAGACGGCGGGCTGAGAAAACTATCCATGATGAGTTCTTGCATTGAATCTCATGACCCATCCATTGTAGACAACTATTCATGGATGTCTGACGCCCCAGTGTTTCAACTGTGCATTAACAAAGACGCGCGACGCACACAACAAAGCATGTGATTCATCTGTGGTTGTCCTCATTGGGAGTGACTAGGCGTGGCGTGGCTCGACCGAGACTTGACTCGGCAAACGTGTCGCTCTTGTCGCTTCGGGGCGAGAAACACAGGCATCTACCAATTGCTTGGTGGAGACGCTTTCTTGCTCTGCCACATCAAATGAACAAAAGGTGTGAAGATGTTGTATTATGTGGAGAGGGCTGGACATGAGGGACGCTGTTTATTTGTTATGTGGGCCTTGCACATTTCAATTTGGTGAGTGTATTATCGTTTTCCACGTTTTGAACCTTACTTATATTAAAGGTTGTTTTCACAATGCGGCAGACTTTTTGGACATGGAAGCAGGCGTGCGACGGTCAAAACTCCTTCTGTGTGGTAAGGTCATGGGTATCGCCTTCAATGGTGGCATCGCTACACACAGCACTGGCATTTTTTTGACTTGTCGCCTCTTGGTAGGAGCAGTAGTAGCAATAGCAGTAGCAGTAGCACTAGCAATAACAATAGTAGCCGTGGTAGTAGTAGTAGTCGTCGTCGTAGTCATAGTATAGTGGTGGTGGTGGTGGTAGTAGTAGTAGTAATAGTAGTAGTAGTACTAGTAGTAGTAGTAGTAGTAGTAGTAGTAGTAGTAGTAGTATATAGTAGTAGTAGTAGTAGTAGTAGTAGTAGTAGTCGTAGTCGTAGTCGTAGTCGTAGTAATAATAGTAGTAGTAGTAGAAGTAGTAAGTGGTAGTGGTAGTGGTAGTGGTAGTGGTAGTGGTAGTGGTAGTGGTAGTAGTAGTAGTAGTAGTAGTAGTAGTAGTGGTAGTGGTGGTAGCAGTAGTAGGACTTACTAGTAGCACCAGTGGTACTAGTGGCAGTAGTAGTGGTAGTAGCAGTAGAAGTGGTACTAGTAGTACTAGTAGTAGCAGCAGTAGTGGTAGTGGCATTAGGCGCAGTAGCAGTGGCAGTGGCAGTCGCAGTGGCGGCAGCAGCAGCAGGAGGAGGAGGAGCAGTACTAAGCAGTAGTAGTCGTCGTCGTCGTGGTTGTGGTTGTGGCTGCTTGCTCCGTGTGCACGGGGCTAATAGAGCAAGCAGACATGGGCCTAAATTTCAACATCTTTCTGAAGCCTGATCCTAGACCCCAAAGCCCAAACCCCAACTTCTGCTGGCTCCGTGCGCACGGGGGCTAATAGAGCAAGCAGACATGGGCCTAAACTTCAATAGGATACCCGTCTTTCTGAAGCCTGATCCTGGACCCCAAAACCCAACTTCTGCTTGCTCCGTGCGCACGAGGCTAATGGAGCAAGCCCAAATGCTTATAGCTTCCAAGAGGCGTTTTCAAGTATTCACGTTCATCTTCCTCCTTCTTCTGTACCAACCTACGAACTTCACGCAATAGATCCTTCTGGGCGAGGCCCTGGTTCCAAAGCTCGCACCTGGCTTGCATCTTGGCACACGGACTGCCCAAGTACCCACAGCGCAGAAAGTCGTACTCCGTAGGAGAGGCCCTGGGAGAAATGGAAGGCGTTGGGATCCCGAAGAAAGGCCACAGTGGTCAGCCTGATTGGCAAGGCACAATTTAAATACTGCCCTGCCACCACAAACCTCAGATAGCCCCCAGCTCCTGTCCCACGGATGTTTCTGTTGGTGACAAGGCCAGTCTGCACGTTTGAATCTGCCGGACATTGAGCAGATCTCTCTCTCAGCATTTTGCGGGCAATCGTGATGCCCAAGATCATGCCTTCAACGTTTTCCAAAATGCAGGACCCCCAGCAATAAGCAGCCCAAGGGGCAAGGGCAAACACCCACAAGCCACAAATCCCATGACTGTGAATGGAAGGCGCTAAGCCCTGTTGCAGAATTTGCTTCAAAAGAGCCGGCCGCGACGCATGATAGAGTGTAATTTCAGAATCATCCACTGCACTGCCATCCTGGTACAAACCTTCTTTGCTGGATGTAATGGGGAAGACTGCAGCCGTGCCATGAGGCATCCGACGCCAGTCTCTCGAGTTCGCCTCTATCCACTCAAACAACGGCTCGCCCGTTAACTCTCCCTCACTCTTCTCCGGACATGCATAATTGTAGACGTGTTCCAGCCTTTGATCTGCCCACTGGATGCTATACAGTGGTTTGTTCTTGTTGACCCCAGACACCTGTCCACATCTTCCTGTGTTGGACGCCAATCCCGGTTGGCTGGTGGTTGTGGTGGTGGTGGTGGTGGTAGTAGTAGTAGTAGTAGTAGCAGTAGTAGTATAGTAGTGGCAGTAGTAGTAGTCGTAGTAGTAGAAGTAGAAGTAGACGTAGAAGTAGTAGTAGTAGTAGTAGTAGAAGTAGAAGCAGTAGTAGTCGTCGTCGTAGTAGTAGTAGTAGTTGTTGTTGTAGTGGTAGTAGTGGTAGTAGCAGTAGTAGTAGCAGTAGTAGTAGTAGTAGAGCCATGTCTTGAGCCTGTTTGGAAGATAAGTTTCAGATACAAGTGGGGCACTGGTTTCGTAGCACAGGTTCGTCTACATGTACGTTATCGTTTGGTTATCGTTTAGGTTATCGTTTGACTACAGCTACATTTCGGGCAAACCTGTCGCCAAAGTCCGAAGTCAAAAACGGCTTTGGGAAAGGCTACACTAAGCAGAAACGAGGTTCCCTGATGGTCTTCATGGTTAGAACGCTGTACTGCAGCTATGCAAACTAAGCTTTTCATGATGCTATCAATATCTTATCGTTTTTTGATGGGTGTATTATCGTTTTCCAAGTAACACGCCAATTCTGCAATCCCAATGTCGGGTCCTTTACTAAATAGCTTTCCGTAAATAAATCAGGTTGCTCACATAGTTCCTCTTTCGCGTTTCGTTCAGTGTTCATTAATACACATCCAAGGTCAGCTACCCTTCCTGTCACCCTTTCAGTTGCTTGGGTAACAAGTCAGCAGGACTTGTGACAAGAATCACATACTACATCATACTACCCTTAATGGACCAGGTTAAGTCGCCCCCACAAGACACGTACACCACCACTGTCGCTTCCCATATGAAACTCTCTCAAAAGGAAGCTATACCCTAGCCTTCCGTTCGACCGATTTCAAAATGGCTGACCTGGTTTTTGAGTGTAAAAAAACCGGATCCGGATTCAGGCTATTAAATCCATGGTGGGCCAGGAAAATGCCGGGGCTTTTTGATGCTTTTTGCTTCTCCACACATCCACACAGTGCCACACTTCCGTTCCGTCGTCCACAGAGTGTGCCACACGTCTCGAGATACGTCGATCGGCGAGATCTCCAGATGCTAAAGGGTAAAATGGAGATGAACACAACATGAACATGAAATAAGTACCAAAAAACCTACAACAACCTATAGTTGAGATATGTTGAGATTGTCTGAAAACTAGTCACTGGCCTTTATCCGAGAACCTGTTCTCCACCAAAGCATGAACCAAGGAAGAATGAAGCTCAAACCGTTGGTCGGGGCCCGCCTTTCTTGCGGCTTCGTTCCGCCTTCAACCGTTGCGTCTTCTCCTGGCGAGGGCTGCGAGACAGGCGATCGTCGGAGGGTGCGAGCGGGTGGTAGGGGCACGCAGTCTGGATCTGCTGGGTGATCGATCAGAACTGCAAGCGCCAAGCACCCCAATGAAGGCACATACTGTATTCCATATACACGGAGTGTGACCATGATTTGGTGGACAAGGAGTCAGCTAGACAAACTTTAAGGCACAAACCACTATAGACTGATGTTCCTATTATAAAGGATGAGTATGAACAAGGACCACGAACATTCAGTCATGGTGTGTAGGACTGTAGGGTGTTTGATATATATATATATACACAGATGTTCCCCTTGAACCTCTCTGGCTGCTGTTAAGGAGTGCCCACTACCGGTCCGGTGGGGTTCTTGGGTGTTCGTTCAGCGGATTCTTGGATAATCAACATAACACAAAGATTCAAAGCCTTCCAGCCATGGAATTGGAAGAGTTGCCTACATGGATGGGTCAATTTACTGAAACTTTGAACGTACCAACTGTACAAGGTTAAACAAGGTTTGACTTTCCTGACCTCGTGTACTGTTTCCACAGTCGTTCGTGCAGCATCTGAAATCATCCACAAACCATTCCGCAATCACATCAGTGGTTGCTCCTCCATGACTCAAACAGTACACAGACCAGGCCTCCTGAACTGTATGCTGCATGTTCTTCGCGTTGACTTTTTTGCAACATCTTGGAACACCTGCCTTGTTTCTGCCCTGAAGCTGGACGGATCTTTGTTATGCCAGAGCTTTTCTCTTCACAAGAATAGCGCAGGCGATGTGTTGGCCGTCCAACTGACCGATGTCCGGCCAGACATCTTCTCTTTCAATGTGATGGACCACACCGTCTCCTTCTCCACAGCAATCTCGTCTCCAACTTTGATCATATCCCAAACCAGGCACCCTGAGACTCCGGGGCCAGGGGCCAACGGGGCCTGAGCAGTTCAGCTTCCGTGGTTTTAGATTAATGAATACCAGGGGCCCCCGGGAGGAGTGTCCAATTTCTAGCTCCTTAGAGGTTAAGGGATGTCCATGTCTACCACCCCTGGCTCCGGGTGCCCTGGTAAATGAACATTCGGCTTCTCAGCCGGTGAACTCGCCTGAAGTAAAGTCCCAGCTTCTGGCTCAATCGCCCGCGCTACCGAGTTTGATGGGGAATAGGACAAGTTTAGCTGTTGTTTCAAGCTATGGAACGAAGGTGGCAAAATTGCGGCTTTCTTGATAGATATGTCAGATATGTTACGTATTCCTTCATGTCTCGTGTTCTGAACCCGTCGATGTGTTCAGCTTCTGCATCCCGCTCCTCCGTTCCTCCGCTCCTCCGTCGCTCACCTCACCCACTTGACTCACCTACCTGACCTCGCCTATCTCAGTCACTGAGTCTCTCTCTCTCTCTCTTGCCCGCTGCATTGTCGAGATTGAATGAACAGTTCATCAAAACGCCATTTCTGTATGGAACCAACTCCCTTCCTTCTTGGACTTCTTTTTTGGGTCTCTGAACTTGGATGATCAAACCGGTTCAGCCCGGAGCGACTGCGACGACGGCCCACCCGCTGCCCACCGCACCCGATGCGACGGGTGACGCCGCCCGTTGCGCGGCCCGTCCTTTCTTCGACGATGAAAGTCTTCCGCCTGCGTTTCGAAAGGAGCGAAACTCGCGAAACTCGAGCGATTGAAGACTGGAGTGGGTTGGTCAACCTCGAGTTGATTGGTGGCTTCGGACCACTCGGAGTGGTTGGTTGGGTGGTCGTAACTGGGTTTTTCAAGTTCAAGTTCACATCCGAAGCAAGTTCAGCACCCCGACATGGAACTGCGTGTCCACGTGGGTGTTGACTCATTTTGTCGTTTTCAGGTGGATGCTTTGGTCAAGCGGACTGCCATGTTCAGGCCTTCGTTGTTTGCTTCTTTTAGCCATGGACTTTTGGTGGCCGCGGCACGTTGGGGCGGGGGGGGAGTCCCGAAGTCTGAAGTTGAAGCCGGCCGCTACGTATGTCGTTCCCCCTCCAGTTCCCGATGAAAACAGGACCCACCTGATGATACTATATACCTGGAGCCTTTTTGTGACCCCTGTTTTGGAGGATCAACTATCCGAAATATGGTCTTTTCCCATCAAAACAGAGGTCAGTCAGGCTCTAGGTACTCATACAAGTACGTTGTGATCTCCAAGGAGCCCATGTCCAAACATGATCCCAACAACAAATCCAGCGATGTGCACCACCAACCTAGCCACATCATCTGCCCAGCTAGACAAGTCCCGTACCAGGGCCGGCCAAGAAACGGCGGATCCAAAGTCAGCTTAACAATAACTCCTTAGGTGGTAGGAGGCACTGCCCTGCTGTCATTACACATCTCAGATCTGGAAACGCCACTATGAGAATAAACAAGAAGAGTAAGTAATGAGGAGACGGATGAAAAAGAATCATTTGACTCTGAAAAAACACGTATTTCTTCATTGCCTACTAAGCACCAGTCAGAATAGATAATAATAGACTCCAACACACTGGAAACACACGATGCACAATTTGTAGCCCAACTTGGGCCCCTACAAAAGCTTGCAAAAAGAAATAACCTAACTACACACCAGCGGAGCCTAGTATGTTCAGATCCATCTTGGACCCCTTCGAAATTCTCCTTAAAACAATCCACACTCCCACTTGACCGACAAACATCCAAAACACACAAGGGACTCGCACCTCACAGATGTGGCAAAAGGTGCACGAGGCACCCTTACTGCACCCAGCATCTTTCCTGGCCCATGCAGTCGCACCAGGAGAAAAAAGGCCACGCTTACGCCGCCCCACTGGGGACTCCATTCCGGTTGGACCCCTCGAGCGAGAAGGGTGAAAGGAGGGCCCCGTGTCGAGGCTGGCAAATCATATTGGCCGAGAAATGGCCACAGGTGGTTTCAACCGTAGCAACTGGAGTTTTCGATACATTGAGCGTTTGGGAATTACAAAACATAGAGACATAGAGATACTGTACTGTACATGGAGAGTTGGACTCATGAGTCCTGGGCGAAGGTTGCACCAGCTGCACAACCTGTTGATGGAGACAGATGGGGTAAAAGCAAAAGGCTTCGGACTCCAGGCTAAAAAATTAGAGGACAAACAAATGCAATGTGTGAAACATCCATTACCAGCAGTCTCACATCTTTTTCCGGCAGGAAGAGCATCCCCAAAGAAGAGTGTTGGCCCGAGCCCTCATTATTTGCCTTCAATTTGCAAAGGAACACATTAAGAACCCTCCTTTTGAGAGACAAACTGCGAGCTGTACTATTGGCGGTTGTTTCTTCGCATTATGGGGCGCTTGTGGCCATGTAGCAAGTCACCAGCCTGGTCAATAAGTCTATGCTTTTGGTCTTCAGACCCATTAAGACACCAGGTGTATACAGATCTATAGTCTATACTATATTATGCTTATACCAGCAATTGCGGCAGTTCACTTTGAAGATTCCTTGGACAATTCTCTTAGACCCACCAAAAAAACGTCTCGTCCACGCTGCGTGCAGTTGACCTCCCCCCACGGCCGAGACTCGGTCCACGCTGCGCGCGCCGCTCAAGGAAAAACGCATCGGTCCAAAGAACTAAACCTGTCAGGCGGGCCAATTGTGTGCACACGGTTTGCACGTGCCTTGGCCCGGCCCACGTACGTGGCGAGCTCGACGGAAACAACGGAGTATGCCCGGCACAGTCGAAGATCTTCCCTGAACCTGTTCTAATGTGTTCTATAATTACATCCTGAGAAAGTACAGGGTGAAACACATGGAGCAATAGTTTGTTATTTGTTTAAAGGCAGCTCTAACATGAAGCCTCGCAAAAGTCGCGAGTCCAAGAATGGCTTGATTTAACACGTGTTCCTTGTCATGCAGAAACCGGGAAAACAACAACAACAACAACAACAACAACAACAATGCCTTGGGTGGGATTATATCCCATTCATTACCAAGCATAGACAAAGGATGATGATGGTTGTCGCAGGTCTTTCTCTCAAATACATAGTGATGTTCTTGTCTTACCGACTGTTGCAATTCTTACAGATAGTAGGACTCGTAGGACCCCAAATACTTCTCATGCTAGGGGATTCTCCCCGTGCCAGAGAATTCACCAGATCTTGGGAAGATATCCAACATCACTCGAAGCAAATTGAAATCCTGTCCACCAAAATCCGCTTGTAGAGTCCAGAGTTGACTGCAGTTGCAGTCTGAGCAAATCCAGCTGTAGCACTCCGGACTGGAGTGACGTTGCCGAGTGACGTTGCGGTGGTGTTGGAGAATCCGTTCTTCTCATGGATTGTTGCGTGTGGTGGCATTGTTAGACACATTTCAATGATAGTGCGGACTTTTACACCTTTACCGGTCTTGTCTTGTACCAAGGCCCATTTACCCTCCCAAAATGCGCTTGCAACCCTGCTTTTCTTTCACACATCAGAGATTCAGTTCTAAAAATCTCAACTCTTCATCTTCGTCAAAGACCCGGTGCCCACACAGTACTTCGGTTCCGCGCTTCCGCACGGGGTTTTGGCACGCTCCACCGGAGCAGCACCGTTGAAGTTGTAAGAACTGCTGGGAAGCAACGAAGACACCGTGGTGCGTCGTCCGTGGTGCGTCCACTGTTTGTACCAAGCACCACGAAACGGACATGAGGCCGATGAGCGCACTGATCATGATCGTCGACTCATCCCCCTGAAACGTCAATTCTATGCTTGCACTGGGTGGACAAATGTAACAAGGTAAAGATTGAATGCTACAAGAACGAACTCATAAAACAATCGTTTGTTCTTCGCAATTAAGCCATCAAGTTTAATCCCAAGCATATAATATAGATCTATGATGATCTATGCAAACAGGAACAGGAACACATCAAAGCATTTCTTTTCCGCTCCAGCACCTCTTGAAAAAAAAACTTGGACAACTAAAACCAAACAAAAGCATACAACAACACACTTCTTGGCACCAAAAAATAACATTTCTTCAAAGAACACAGACACGTTGGTCTTTCGCCCAGGTTTCGCCCAGGTGCCGGTGACATGCCCCGCGGAGCCCACGGAGGGCAATTCGTCCAGCTTGCCGCAGGGTCCCATCCTCAAGGGCGGACCAGCAGGGCCGGAAGCCTCAGCGGACCAGGTCGGTCGAAGTCGGGGCAAGGTCGGTGAGACCGGTGTGTCATGAGGAACAACATGAGGGTGTGTCATGAGGGTGTGTCTACTTGTTTGTGGAATTGTGGGGAAAAAAGGACACTTAAGAAAGACATGTGCAGAGCTCTGAGGGTTGATTTTTGTGAGGGAATATGTGGTTCTCGAAACGACTCTGCTACAATATGTACACTACAGTGCGTCTATAGTGGCAACTGGTTTGCATGTCGATAGACAACGGGTGTTTCTTCCGTAGTAGTATCATATACCCACGGCTGTCAAACCCATGACATAAATATGTGTTTACATATACAAAACCCATGTGTTTTACTATGGAAAACAAGTTGTTTGATGATTTGTGGGCCCCTGGTAGTCTGTAGGATTCCAACCACCATTGATTTATATAAGTTTAATGGTTGGAATCCCAAGCAACCATTGCTTTACGCAGGGTTTTAGATGATTAGGAACTACAAAACCAGGTCGTTCCCATTTGTTTAGTGGTCGAAGGGCAGGTCCCACAAGCCCAGAGAGGTGTGACCAGTGGCCCTCTGGTTGGTTGGAAACAACACATCTGAGAGCATGAGGCTTGCGATCTACAAGCTGGTCAGTGCTCAAGCAACTAAGAAGCTTAATCAACTGAAATCAACTAGGCAGCCATAGGCTGTCACACTATTTTGATAGTTGTCAAGATGGTGGTGCCCGCAAAGGGATGATATTTGGCAGGTGTCACACCTGCTGGAATTCAAATCCCCATGTCTTCAGGATTCAACAAGGGTCCGTCCCTTCGAGATGGCAAATCCCGCAAACAGATTTTCCAAGGGAAGAAACCACCCAAAGGGTGCTGATTTGACCCATGCAATGAGAGGAAGTAGACCCATCCAGTTTGTGGACGTGTTGCACAAGGCGGGCGCCCCTTCTGAACCCCAACTTGGATCTCCTTGGCTTTATTCAAAGGAAACAAAATGGATGTGGTTCCAGAAAAGGCCCGCAGTGGCTACTTCTACCATCTACTGCATAGCCCATCGCCACAGCTGATTGATGTGTTGGACACATCGTTCGCACCGAACCGGGAAGAATCACACATCGCCCCATCATGTTACATCTGCAAAACCACTACCGGCAACTACAATACAGGGACCCCTGGGACCTCAGACCATCCTAGGCCTGGCCAGTCGTTGAGTTGGGGGTATCAAAACCAGGGATCCATCTCCATCTCCTGCCCTCCCTCTTTCTCCCACCTGTCGTTCCAGTGGTGCGGAGCGCAAGACTGCAGGGCCAGAGACGGTCGAGTTGTAGTCCTGCGACGCGCGACGCGTTCCGGGCCCATGAGCTGAGCTGATGGGTCACTAAGGCTGTAGACAGGACGCGGCTGAGTGAAGCTTTTGGATTGGGCATCAACATGCACGAGACTCTCAAGTTTACCGACGTTGTTAATTAGTTTATATTTCATGATCTTGATCTAGTCTGGTCGAATCTTACCAAGAAATGTTTAAAGTGATGACCACTACAAAAACATGTAACATGTGGACAATCTTCGTTGCATGTTTCCCGACCTTACCAGTAACAATAGTTCCTTCATGTTCCTTCGATGTATATTGTATGAAACACACGCTATACCAGGATTATGAGGGAATACTTAACCCTATATTATTGTCATTATGTATCGGCTTGATTTTGCGCAACAAAATACTTTGAGGCTTACTGCAATTTGCAGCTTAAATAAATAAGCAAACAGTTGGTTTAGTTAAACGTGTGTTAAATTCAGAATAAGCATGAGCATTGTAACATATCTACTATGCAGTAACTTATTCGATATGGCGTCAATGATTGATTACGTTTATTGTGCTCAAACAAATCCGGGGGTATTCCCTTTACAAAACACAACTATAAAGCAAGGTGGGAATTGGCACCAAATGTGAGGCTTGAGCCGTTTAGCTTCTTGATAGAGAATAGTAACCTGAACCTTCATTTGTAGCACTATTTTTGGCGAACCTAGGGTTTGAGTATGTTTGAGTGCATTTTGACTCTGTAGCATTTGTTGATGAAATGCACCGTGGAAGGTTTCGAAGGGTTTTCAGCATCTTTTAGATGCTGAAGACTGAGGTCGGTGAGCAGTAGCCTGTCCGGAGAAACCACTACATACGTCGTCCCAAATCCAGAGAGATCTGCAGTCTTTTGCCCCCTGAGGCCCCCCCCCGACCTTTGGTGCTTGGTCTTCTTCTCTCCGCTCTTCCAAGAAACAAATCCCAAATGGCCCAAATGGCCCTTTTTTTGGTCGATCCCTGGGAAATTCCCGACAGAAACGGACGAAAGGAGCCGCCTGGTGCTGGCGACGAAACGACCCCCCCTGTTCTCTCCGGCTGCTGCTCGTAATGCTCGTCGAAATGGATGAAGGTGTTCTTGATGGGTGCCTCCACGGGGGTCAGAGCCTGGCACCGATGAAATCAGAGCCTGGCACCAGTGAGGTCATCCACAGCAACTCCTGCAGATGTGGCCAAAACGTGGTAGAGAGTCAAGTGAAGTATCCCAAACACTCCATGTATGGAATACTTACCGACCCCCGCAAATGCAGTTGAACATTATACAATACATGGAGTATCTGGTTATGGTGCTGTCACTTGCAAGTCTTGCACCAACACGACTCCTTGTCCAGATATTGAGAGACTATACTGTGTCTTAGGTTGAAATGTGAACGAAACCATATGGCTATGGTGGTGCCATGGCCACATTTCCACCTGAGATGAACGATCTGTTCCAACCGTGAGGTTCACGACATCTCTGTGGATGGGCGCTAAGAGGCAGGGTCAACGTCAGTTGCATCGAACAAACATTGGCTACCATCCAGGCGCAAACCTTTTGAGTCTACTATCTCTTGTCCTCCGAAGTTGGGGCGCTCTCCGGCAAAGCGGAGAAGTTCGGAGAGTGTAGTTGTGGTGCTGCAGGGATCCACATACCGAACCTGAGGTACGGTGATTGGAAACTATTTATGTAGGCGCCTATTCCTCGGGCCCAGTCATACCGAACCTGAGGTTCGGTGGCAGTGGATCGATATAGGGGTGGCTACTTGGATGTTTTTGTTCAGAACTCGTGCTGGCCGTGCCAGCGGGATTTCGTGAAGAACCTCCTCTGACTGCAACCCGGGGACCCTGCGTGGGTGCTTTGGATGGACAGTTCCTCGAGGGATTCACCGTTTCACTCGAGCTCAGTTCTCCGCGTGGGGTTCCATGTTCCACCCCATCACCATCGTCCCCAAACAGTGCCACGGTACCCGTCATGGGGGTTCCATGGCCGCCTTTGGGCGGCCCCGAGTCTGGCCTCAAAGCTTTGGGAGACCGTGGAGGCTGCAGCCGGAGTACCAGGGCCTGTCGATGCGTCGGCCCGGTCGAACCTTTTGGGGACCGGACCGGACGGTAGGTCTCAGGTCTCGCTCGCTCGATCTCCCGGTGACGGTCTCGATCCGTGGGACCCTCCCTAGGGCTCCTGTCAGGTTCGGTGGGCACAGACCACCCACCCCTGGCCCACCGAACCGATTGTCGGAGCAGTCGGCCAGGAGCGGGCCCAGCTAGGGATCCGTGGACTTCTCCTCAGGTTCGGTATGACAGGGCCCGAGGAATAGGCGCCGACATCAAGCAGCATAGCTTCCTTCCTCACCGAATTGTCAGATATCTGGATTTGGGTAGGGATCCCAGTCGCAGCATTTGGCGCAGTTCGCTGATTCAGTGCAAATATGGTGAGATCTGATCGCGGCAGCTGACGACTTACAAGCTGGACTCGTTCTTCTTATAACATCGTGTGATTGACGACTGTCGATATTTACACTCCGACTCATTGGACCCTCATAGCCAGGGTTTTGACCCTCACAGCCAGGGTTTTGGACCTCAAACAGGTAGTCCATGAGCCTCTGGGTGGACAACACCGCCGTTTTTTGTATGGGAAAATCATCTTCCCAGGGGCCCATCAACTCCTGCGTAAGTTAGACTGTAGCTGTATCCTTAGACTGTAGACCAGATTGGATCGAATGGCTTCTCCCAAAAGGCCACCATTGGTTATCAGGACCTGATGTTTTGCCTGGTAACCAATGGGTTGTGGTCGAGTTTCCTCCTTGCAGGGGGTCGAACATGGTCGAACTGTTGCACACCCGCCTTGGTATAAACACCACCCGTCACAGTCGAGTGTCCGACGCAAAAGAACACCGTGGGCCCGTGGGCCTTCTTCAACAACTTGCTCTGCTAGACCCAGACTGCCTTCGCTTTGCCCTTCCTGGCCCAGGCAGGCCCGAGATTTTCTGATTGGACCCAACCCCCATATTTCAGTACAAACCTCCATATTCCACACAAATGTGGCAACAAACCACGGTTTATGATCCAACCTCCTTCCGGCCTCTGGAAGCATATATGTGGCAGCAGCCATTAAAAGGGAGTGGTATATATATATAGTATAGTATAGTATAGTATAGTACGTATAGCTTTGAACATGTACCAACAGGGTCTTTTGTTCAATAACATTCAGTAACTAATGTTTTTTTTTAGTATTTTTGATGTGGGCAATCCACATTTTACCAAAAATCTCTTGGTCCGTTGACAGTCTGCGGCCCAACAGTGTCGGCATCTTCGCACAAATAAATGTCCACCTGTGACTTGTGCTTCTCTCCGGCGACTTCAACACAGATTTCTCCCAAGAAAGGAAGCCAGAAAGACATCCCTTGTTAACAGCGTGCCTATTGACAAACTATGGGTTACCACTTCAACATGTGACGATGCAGTAATAGGCAGTAATTTAGTGTAATTTACAGTAGACGGTTGAATAACCGTCTACTTACCTCCCCCCCCTTGTCTACATGAATTCCACCCATTCACCAACCTATAAACATTTACACCTGCTTCCCGAATCCAGTTCCGGCACGTAGACGCGCAACAAACAAACGACCAGGCCTCTTGCAACCTCGAGTGGCAAGCCACGAGCCCGAGCAAGCCCGAATCCCACTATACTCTGACGCTCTACGAAAGGCATAGTTGCCTACATTAGAGAGGTTTCAGGGGTCAATGCAAGCCTACGTTCCACAAAATATCGTGTCTTGAATATGAGTTATAACTTACAACCCTATAGTATCGCTTCTCCTTCGTTTGTAGTCGCCTGAAAACGCAAAGCTCTCTTGGTCAAATCAGCTGGGTGTTGGACAAGAACCATTAGACCGATCGACGAGTCGACCAGGCTGTTAGTGGGTGGACCAGGCCTGACAGCTCCACTTGACCTGGACAAAGACTGATTATATTATACTGGACCGTGAAGACAGCTACCATAAAAAGGAACGCCAACAAAGGCAATAAGCAATTTGAAGGTCGCGGTGTACATCAGTGTACAGCAATGACAATGGTGACAAACATATGTCGAGGCGAACAACATCATGGAACATACCAAATTCCTCCAATCCGCTTCTGCGGCCAGACTGCATCAAGGCATTCATTCCATTCGAGCTCGAAACCAGTTGGTTAGGAGTAGTGTAAACTACGTTGGGGTGGGAAAATAGGCTTCGCAATTGTCCAGCGCTCTGCTTGAACCCCTTGCAAAGGTTCTAATCTTTCAAGTGACAAAGGTGGAACAACTGCACTGGTCACTGACAAAATACTCCTCCACGTCGCAAGTTTATTCGATTCAGTGCCCCTATAGTCTTGGCTTACAACATCGCAAAAATGGGAAACAACTGTAGGGAGGACCAACTTAACACATTGGCATGGTGCAAAAAACAATAGGTGTGCCATACACCTCCAGTCGTACCTCCTCAGGTTCGGTATGACTGGATCGTCCTAGCACACACCCCAGTCCCACCGAACCGAAACGAAGGTACGACTGGAGGCCAAACGGGAAATACCAAATCCATTTGAAGCCGCAAATCACCACGGTGGCGGGACAAGCAACCGCGGACCCGGCCGAGTTAGGACCAGGGTCGACTGAGTTCGGTGTTCCAACGGTTTGCAGCATCCGTCCATGGTTCACTGCGACGAACGCATCAAACGCAGAAAAGTGGATGGCACCGCCTGTTTGTAGGGGCGAATTGGGAGAATAGAATAGCGGTTGAATAGTCCTCCAACAGGCCACTTGGTCCACTTCCATGTGAACATCATGTTGAAGAAATTCTGAACACCTTCCGGCTAAACCACATGGATGAGTCTATTCTCGCTGTATAGTCTAGTAACATGGCCCGAACACCCTAAGAACCCACCCAGAAAGACATGGGTCGCACCCTCCGCTGCTGTCCAGGCTGTCCATTCGAAAGACCCTTCCAAATGGGACCGAACACTCACCCCTCCAGGACGTCCGAAAAGGAGGTTCAATTCTGAAGGGTTCCAGGAAAAGGGTACACACAGCTGATCATGGCAACTTGTAAGCTCGCCGTTTTCGGCTGGAATTTTCAGTTTTAACTGATTTTGATTGATGTTGAAGATCTTAAACTGCTCAAAGAATTGATCGCAACTCTAATCGCCTGAAAATTCAACAGGCCATGGTCTGAGGCCTCGAGACCGCCAAGCGCGGCCACATGCAGTATCTGAGTCGTGGTTGTCTCTGACACTGGACTGCCTCTGAAGGGGTCCAATATAGTCCAACGAGCATCCCATGATGCTTCATCCTAAGCTGCCCCACACACATGGACACTCCATGGGACGCTCCATTCATTTCCTTCCTTGGAGCAGTTTCAAGAGTCGAAGTATAGATTCCATTAGATTCCCATCCCAGACGCTCCATGGGACTGCCATATATGCCGAGAAACGGCCAGGGGTGGTGCCAGGGGGGTCTTTCTGGGGCGGCATCTAATTATTCCAGTCCCATGTGTCGTGGATGGGCACGGAGTGGTCCTCATCAAGATCAGACCAGCTCACCAGATCATCTGCAGCAGAATGGAGCCCAGAAATCCACACGATCTGCTGGACGACTCGCACGACCTTCGCCTTGTCAAGCCGATGTCGGCCATCTCCCTGCTTGCACGACCGTCGCCTCGTTTTCACCTGCCAAGGGTGGCACCTGACCATGTAGGGGGCCTCCTGCACGATGGATCTCAACCCTTCGATGCCAGGACCAATGCGCCTTCGCAGAGTGAAGCCACCGGAAGGGCCACGGGACCTCACCCCGCCTTCTCGAGTGAAGCACTTCCGGCTTCTGCACGGGTGGAAACTGTTATGGACATAGTATGACATAGTCTTCTTCAATGCCGAAAGCTTCGAAAGTCCTGGATTCAAGAAATCAAGCAAATCTGAACAGCTTCGAAAAGAGTGATCCAAAACGAGTTCCCAAAAAACACCCACCTGACCATCCCCAATTCCACCCACCCAGGAAATGCCCGGACCCGGCACCTGGGTAAGAGGCCACTCCGGTGCTCGGTCTGCGAGGTCTGACCAACGCGGCATTTCAAAAGCCAAACCAACTGCGTAAGAGCCCAATTGATCAGTTATGTTTTTGTTTTTGTTTTTTAATATATAGTGCTGTATCTAACCATATAGCAGATATATCTTGTGGCAGGGTTGTATGTATAGCAAATATGAATATGACTATGAAATCTTATGATATAGGTTGTATATATATATAGCCGATATGACTATGACTATGCAATCCTATGGTAGTTTGTAGATCAACAGTTGACGACGACGTTGGTTCATAGTGATGGCCTTTCTCAAACATAGTGATATATATATATATATGTGAATATGTATGGATATGTATATATATAGTGATAAGGTCGACTGCTACAGGTAATCCCACCTCATGTTCACTCTTGATAAATTAAACATACTGTATAATAATTTTCTGTAATTGAACTAACTATTAAACCAACAGGACGGTTCTACATCATTCTACATCTCCATATGAGGCGTTGATCCACCATTAGTCAACATGACATGTCTTTGGGAAGTTTGAGCCCACACCTAGCTGAGCACGCTCTCCCGTCGGGCCCATGGGCGGACAACACCAAGCAGAAGGCTTCGAAGGTGATGGTCTTCAACGAGGAAAGTCCTTTTGAAAGGAAGCCCCTAGCCCTAGATTGTTCGAACCATCAAAAAGAGGCTTACAACAAGATGTTGCCACTGTTTGGAAAAAGAAGATGCAACACCTTTTGAAAGGAACGTCCAAGCTCAAACACTCAGATCTTGCATCTTCCTCTACCAAGCATGTGACGTTCGGTGCTTCAAAATGAACCCGACGAATTCGACGGGTTCGGTGGTTTTTTGTTACTGGTTTGCTGGGTCGGGTGCGCCTTCCTTACGAATCCAACGATGGTGAAGGGAGTTAAGCTATCCAAGATCAATGGGTGGGCCAGGCTTTAGTGGTGGATATCTGGTGATATCTTGGTCCAATCATGGTGGCCACTCACCAGTGCAGACGGAGTCAGCAGTCAATGATCTGTGGAAAAGAGGGATAGGCATCTGCCCACGTTTTTCCTCGAAAAGGCTAGCGGCTAAAGGATGTGCTGGTGATTAAAACCCCTGGATATAAGGCCACGCCTCCTTTCTCGGAGAAAAACCGACTTATACTGGGCCTCAGTGAGATAGGAGTTGTGGAGCATGGGGCATAGATTGAGGCACAGTTCCGTCTCATCCGGAGCCTAGTCTTAAAAATATCAACGACCTCCCCACCCCACCCCACGCTGGCAGCCACCTCCACCTTTGCAGGTCCACTACGAGCCGGCCTCGGGAGGACGTGAGGCATGCCATGCTTCTTCGACCAAAACTCATTTCCACGGAGTCCATTTGGATGATTTGCCTATCTCACCCCAGCTCCTGGCACCCTGGGCATGGTCCAACGAAGCATGAAAACCTCAATGAAGCAAACCCTGAACCCCCGCCGATCCGTTGAAAACCACCTCGCACAGGCCCCGGATAGCTGGCCGACACCAAGAACATGAGCGAGGATCTCTGAATCACTTCATATCACTTCCATCAACCCGTTCCGGTCGCGAAGAGAATGCACGCCAAACGCCGTTCCACCCGGTCCGTGCCTGTAGTCTGGTTGTTGATCCACTTCTCCGAAGTGAATAAACCTCAGTCGACATGGCGTTCGACTTCTCGCGGATGGTTCGACTTGCTGAATGCATTGCATGTCGCAGCTCGCAGCTCGAACAGCGGAAGTTCAGCTTCCCACGCACTGCGCAGAACACTGAACACTGAACACGACCTCCACACACTGAAGGTTTCCCAGTGTTTGAAAACAAAGCAACGTTCACCAGATTCTTGAAACAACCCTGACTGGAAAGCAACTCTTCCCAGCTTGGGTAGCAATTACTGCAATTGACGTACGTTTTTGTTGACAAAGGTAGCAACACGGCAAGAGGCAACAATGTGCACGAATCAAACAAACAGTGGCACCTACATCAAACATGTGGTTTCACCGACCAAAAAGCAACTGCAAGTCATTTGACCCCCTGACTGAATCATTCAGTCACCACAGAAACCATATGGAAATGACTCACCTTGCCTTGGACATAAACTTGACGAGGTAAATGATGGGGTGATACTAGGACTAACCATCAACCAGAATACTTCAGTGCTCCCTCGCAAAACTTGATCCAGACTCTTGATTGATAACCCAGACATGGATGGTAACACCACTACAAAAGAAAGGGTTGACTTTTCATTGTCATCGTCTCTCGTCTGCAGGGTGAACATCAAGCAAGCTGAAAAGATCAGGAATCAGGATTTCCTCCACTCCTGCGCACCAAAAAACACGTGAACAAAACCTAAAACATCTCCCCTGTCAGTTGGGTTCCCACGCGTGTTCTTCACTGGCGCGACGTAACCGGACTCCTGGCACGCGACGTTACCTACACCCAAAACCGAAAGGAAGACTGTTTTGGTGACGCTGTCTTGTTCTTCAGTTTTTTTTTCAGAATATGATGTACCTAGAGCCTGACTGACCTCTGTTTTGAAAGCAAGTTTGACCACATTTTGGATAGCTGATCCTCCCTGAGGCTCCAGGTAAAGATATGTCAAAAAGAACACAATGCCCTAGGGATCCAGTCCTACCTTCTCAGATGGTATGACTGGACCCTCCTGGCGCCTACAAGAATGTGTCTCCCTGCTCACCTTCGATAGGAGAGTATGTGGATCCATAGGGAATGTAACAATATGCTTTTAAAAATAACACTTGGTGCGAAGATAGTGCAAAAGAAACATGTGAATGAACAAACAAAGAAACAACCAAACATCTGTGAAACAACATACTCTTTAAACAAGTTATATGGAAGCCATATATTAACGAAACCGTTGGACACATACGAACGACGAGTGGAATTCAATCTTGAACAACGAAATCTAGCGGGTGCTGCCAAGACTTGGTCCAATACTTAATTATATATATCATTCAATCTTTTTAAATATAGTATATTATAATCTTAATTCAATCTATATTATACTATATATATGTTAGATCATTTTGGTACATCTCCGTACCTTCGCCAAGGCCCACGCTATGCCGCCGTGCTGTGGCACTCCCACGCTCACCTGGGGTAGCTCGCTGCTGGCACCCCCACCGCTGCCCTGGCTCCGGCGATGCACCGAGCACTGGAACTGACGTGAGAGCAGCTGGGATTGAAACGGATTGAAAAGCAATCGACTTGTGATTGGTTCTTTTCTGCCACACGGAATGGTGTTCGGGCTGGATGTGAAGGACATTCTGATCTTGAACCATCTGAACAGAGACTTGAAAGCAGGTGACAGAATTCATGATTTCATTAGCAAATCGGACACATCGGTGACTTCATGGCCGCGAGACAGGAAAAGAAAAAGCTGGAAAGAACAATCTGAGCAAGTACAAACCATCTATCAATGAACACCAGGTTCAAACGGTTCAAAAACCCTCTAGGTTCAGTGACCACGGAGAACATGTAGACAGGACCCCGTGCTTACTGTAAGCTCTTCTCCGAAGCTCGAAGTTGCCAGAAACGATCAGCGGGGAGGAGGACTGCTGTTGGAGGACTCCGGTTGGCTTTCCAGATTGTGCAAAGAAAAACAAATCCGGCCTCCGGAAGGCCAAAGAAATCCAAAACTGGATAAAGAAGGATTGACTGTTGTTGTTGTTGTTGTTGTTGTTGTTGTTGTTTTTTGATGACAGCCAAATTTTGACTGACACTAAGGAAATTTCATAACCTGAATGGCTGAGCAGGTGGCCAAATGCCCCTTCCGTACCCCTTCCAGCCTCGAACCAATTCAGAAACCTGGCAGGTTCAAGGGGAAGCATGGTGTCAAATATTACAGGGCATTACAGGGTATGGTGGGTGAGTGACTTTCATTTTCTATCCACCTCTATGGTGAAGATAGATCTTCGGACCTCCCGGTCTCATTCTGTTCATGTTCTGCGGTCAACCGGTCGGTCCCCGAGTTTCGACCCATAGCCACGTTGTTTGCTGGTGGACCTTCTCAGGAACGGTGATGTGTTCGACACCTTGATGTAGGTAGTCGCCCGGGTCGGGTCCCGTTCCGAACCCGGTCCGTTCGGTACGACTAAAAACCTCACTGGATCCCGATGGGATTCAGTCTGGATGAGCTGTTGATCGAGCCACCACTTCAATCCATCGGACGTCATCATTTGATTCTTGGACCCAGGTCTTTGGGTGCTTTGGTGTTCACTGGCATGTAAGTTCCAGTCCTCGAGTCCTCCATATTGCTTTTTGATAAAATCAAACATCTCCGGGAGCGATAGGGAGTCAGAAGCATTTAAAAACGAAGACATCTATGACATCCGACAGAACCTCACAGTGTAACATGGTGTAACAGGGTTTAGGGCTTCAGGTTTTGACCCACGGCCACATGTCGGCCTGAATGACATGGCAGCTGGCGCGGCAGTTGCTGCGTGTACTTGTTGGTGTTGTCGTGTCACAAATGCTTCACTCAGTATGCCCTGCTGATCAATGTGGATTGCTATATTATGTTTTGGAACCTCGGGAGGACAAGAAAGTCTTGGAAGAATTGGCTTTTTTTGAGGCCAGATCTCTTAATGATGTCCAGGCAACTCAAGAGTCGCAAAAACAATTTCAGCCACTAAAGAGCCACAAGGTGATGTACCACTATTCGAGATTCCCCGGACACTGAATGTAGATATGTTTCCGAGGCTCTTCAGTCCATTTGTCGTTTGTCCATCCTCGTCTGATCTGAGAAGCAAAGTAAATTACGTATACAGAATCTATGGGCAAATTCAGCTAAAAGGCCTTCACCCAAATTCACAGTGATTTGTCTTGAGCTTGCAACCCTCTGCATCAAGCTCTGCATCCAGCTCTGCACTCCCAAAGCCTGAAAGCCGTGGGGTCCTGCGGTGAAGCCCAGTTCAGCCAAGTTCGTGTCTCGCTACGCGCACAATCTGTACCCAGCCGTTGTGTGTCTGGGTGCCGAGGCCTCCGCGCACCATTGGAGGTCTGGACCAAAAAACAGATTGTGATTGCTAAGTGCGGATTTATCAAGGTGATCATAAGTTAGACCCGAAAAAGTTACTCCATTATTCACATTCACTTCGTGAGAACCTCAAAAGAGGGCGATGTTTGGTTCTACAATGTTGCAACAGCTGAAGACTTTGTCACCTGAAGCCTGAAGCCAGTTGAAACTTCTCAGCCTCAAAGAAGTTGAGTCAAAAGGGGGAGACACGCGTTTGACAGGTTGCAGTTGGTCTGATGCGCTATATACGCGGACATGCGCGGACTAATTCCTCATACAGTTTCTAGATGAATCTTCCAGGCTCCCAGGCTCCCCATGAATCAATCTCAAATGCTCCATGTACAGTAGTTTCAGAGCAGATGGCACAGACCCCAAAATTTCCCTTAGATGGGGGTCCATGTAATCCACCGTTTGGGGATTGTGCCATCGAACCTCTGAAACCACTGTAGGTAAATACGATGATTAACCAAAAGCATCCCGATATATGTCTGCTGATGTCTGAACTTAAAACACACAAACTCATAGATCATTGACTTGCTTCAACAGAGACTCTGGCAATATGACAACACGTGCTGGCTCAGTGCGTCACTTTTCTGATACTGCAGATCTGGGGTCCAACTCACTGGAACTCTTCGAATTTCTGGGGCCTCGGCCCTGTGTCCAAGAGAACAACACGTCCATCGCTATTAGGTTGGAGGCCATCGCTATTAAAGAATATGACGATGGTGCGTACATCTTCAGCAACTGACTAAAAGTATGAAGATAGGAACATGTTTCCTGCACAACCGAGCAACAAGTAGGAAGCCTGAATCACACGATGAGGCTCCAGTTTGAAGTGCGTTATATCTGTCCAAAGTCCTTGCTGGCCTGCATACTTGCTGGACACAGTGGGAGGGCCTTCTAGTGCAAGACATTGGCTAGTCAGTCTAAAGCTCTAGTCTAATGAACCTCTCGGCTCGCGGATCACCACGCGAGTCGTTCACCAAGCGAAAGGAAACAACGCAATCGAGAGGAATCTGGAAAGACTTCTGATTGGAGTCTTTCGGGGTCTTCCATTCTGGCAACCCAGCTGCAAACACCAATGGGTGTCTTCCGAAAATCACATCATGGAGGCTAAAGGCTTTTGGGCTATTTGTGTGCTTCTTAGTGGTTTTTCTGTGGTGACCGTGACCGCTATGAAGGTCGACCAGAGACATCTCCGTGCCGGAATCATTCCCCGGGACTGAAGATGGGGGGGGAAGTGTTCCAAACATTTCCAGACCAGGACAGAAATAAAACCAAACCAGATCTGGATATTCCTCGACCAGGAGATATATTATCTAGATATATCTAGATATAAAATCATGTCTGAGTATTCCCAGACTAGACCAGGAAAACATGTTGACATTTCCAAACCAGGACATGTGAAGTAACTTGTTTGGATTTGCTCCTCCCAGGAACCCAGAAAATATCACCCAAAAAAAACACAACACCACGAGACCGGTACAAAACCCGCGCGAAGGAGATCGGCGATGCTAGTCGCATGAAAAAAGATGCTTGCAATATACCCCAGGGGGGCTTCAACTAATTCAGTTTCAAATGTGTTTTGAATATTTTTTTGGGGTGGGTTTTTGAGGGTCTAAGTGCCTTGTCCAGGAGTAGTTGGTCGGAGCTCCTTTGGGATACCAGGAATCCTTTTGTGGCACCTGTGGGAATCGGTCGAATTCAGGTCAGAAAGGTTGGTATCTGAAGCATCCAAACAGGGCACCATACAGGTCGGACAGCAGCTGTAGAAGAAATATGGTGCTCTGTTTCAAAACATCAGGTGGGTCCCCTGTTCGTCAACCTGAAGTGGGTCTGAGGAAACAGAAGAAGTGGGGTCCTCTCCTGAAGCCGGAGCATCTACCATGTTTGGACTCGTGAGCCCCCCCTCATGATTCGTGGCACACATCAAATCCCCACGAACCTGAAATATGATAAGACAAAGGTCCCAAAGAAACTACAGGATACTTGGATTTCCTGGAAACCAAAAAGAACAAATATATATATATATATATTATATATATATACCCAGAAGGGGATTTACACATTGGGAACATATAAAGATCACCTGATCAGCAAAAACCCGGCATCTCCTTGCAGGACCATCCTGTCCGGGTTACCGGACAATCGGCTCCATGACTATCCGGGTTTGACACCCAGACAGGATGGTCCAGGTTGGTACACATCTCGTGACACATTTACAGCTGATGACATAACCTCTTTGTAGCAGTATCGGAGGACATTGATCTTCAGGGTAATGCCATCCCGCATTGGTGTGAATCTGAGTGAAGGGTGTGCACTTTGACGAACACCTCATGGAAGTCATCGTGGAAGTGGAATATAGTCTGTTGGAAGACTACTTTCCTTTACAACGGGGGGTTTTCCACATGAATGTAAATCAGGTATATCGGTATATCACTATATAATTCATACTAATTCTTGCCTGTCCCTTTGTCCGTCCTCACTGGTTCAATCCTTGGAGTGACCATCAGCACCTATCTTCCCACGCAAGTGTGTAATGCTGCTCCCTCAATTCACCATGATCCACGTTTGTTTGGAAACATACAGCACAGTCGGAGTCGGAGATTCTGTCAACGTCTTGTTATATTTCAGCCCCCCCATATCCAAATCGGGGAGTGATTGATGAAGAGTCTACGTTCCCTGAAATCATCAGGTTTCGTTTAGCAGCGGCCACGATTTCGGATGACTCAATGACCATGTTCAATCTGAATACCAAACAGGTGGTTTTCACTCACTCCGCTAAACCATGATTCTTTCACGGGAAGATCCTACACGATTCTTCATTCCTTTGGCTACTGGGTTCGTCTTGCAGCTCTCCAAATCCCTCTCGTCTCAGCTGGCAGACCGGTCTCAGATCACCGTGAGCCGCAAGAAATCGCCGGGATTGCCCGCGTGAACCTGGTGGCCCGGCATGGCGCCACCAGGACGCGACGTTGCGGCTGTGGCATCTGGGAGGGGAACTCAGTATGCGGCGGGAACGAGCGACCTCAGTGAAGTAGCCCCCCCGAATTTCCTATACACTCCATGGGACTGCCATATATGCCGATACGTTGACCGCCCAAACCACCCCAATGTAGGCATATATGGCATACATAGAGCGTCTGGGATACACCTGCCAGACGTTCCGGGCTAGATTGCAGGACATTGCAGGTATTGTTGAGCTTTCATCAAGGCTGGATATCCCAAGCAGTTTTCAGTCGGTTGGGTTGGGAGTACTCTCGGAGCTAGAAAGTCACTGTCGAAAGTGGATGATGAAAGACTTGAAGTACTGTGGATTATGATGTGTTTCGAAAAGTTGGAAACTATCCATTTGGGCACCTTTGCAACATCTCTTAGTTGTTGTGTCCTTTTTGTTAAAACGTAAGTTGACATCTTCCATACTTGAGAAACAATTGTTCTGAATCAACGTACAATATCAATGAATATCGTACCCAAACGAATGTATGGAATACCCCCCCAAAGCACCCCAATGCAGGCATATATTCCTTACATGGAGTGTATGGGATACACTGCTCCTTTCCAAGCTGACACTTTGAGGACTTCGCTGGCCCAGGAGTTGCTGCATCTTCCCGCACTCGACACGAAAGCCCAACAGGTCTCCACCAACTCCAAGTTGACTCAAACATCACAGAGAGCACCTTTGGCGGGCGGGGTCCCCCACAAAAACAACAAGAAAAACACCACGACCTCCTGGGAGAACTGCAGCTTGCACGAGTCAGTTCTCAAGGTTCTCTCGATGTTGATTACTTCTCAAGGAATAACCCTCAGGTCAATCGAAATCCATCGAAATCACTGCAATCGCACGGCAGACAGGTCTTCAGTCTGGGGCCATGAACGCAGGGAAAAAGACAGTGGGCTTCCCACGGACAGTATTCAAATGTATTCATACGCATGTTCCCACTCCCGATTGACTCATCCAGTGCAACTCATCGCCTAGATGTCAAAAAGCTGATTCTGATCCCTAGGGATCCAAGTACCTTCTCAGAAATTGGTGATTGGGGTTGTGGGCCCTCCAAAAACGACTGGATCCACTGTTATGTAGGTGCCTCATGTCGATTCACAGGTGGCGACCGCCGATCCGTCAACCGTCGTCTCCGTCCGGCGGCCTGGATCACATTCAGCATCTCCTGCAAGACGCTCTGTCCAAAGACGATGACGACGTTATACAAAAAAGAAAGATAAAGAAAGCATAGACCAGGACCCACCGGAGTTGGGTGGATCGAAGTTTGGGTCATCTCTTTGCCGGGGCAATGAATAGAACATATTTAACCCTGTAGGGATCCAGTCGTACCTTCTCCTCAGGTTTGGTGATTGGAGGCACTGTTATGTAGGTGCCAGGAGGGTCCAGTCGTATCTTGTAAGGTTCGGTACGACAACGGATCCCTAGGGCTGGAGTTGATCATATACAAAAGATATCAAAAGACTATATACAATGGACCAGGTTTTAAAGTGCCTAGCGGCTACTCTCCTGGGGAACTACTCACTGTCGTCAGCCAAGGCGTTGGCTGGGAAGATCTTTTCATCTCCTTTCCAAACACATCTGGGAGTTCTCAGTTTTGTCAGATGGGTCTTTTACTTCAGCTCAGGTGTTTGGTCTGGAAGTGCATTGTTGAGTGATGAAATTAGAGTATAGATGCCATAAAACATTGAGATCAAAGCCAGCTCCCTAGAACCACATGAACCTTTCACACCAAACTGTTGGTGAGGGAAACAATGAAGCAATTCATGTGAGTTCCACCGAACCCCCCAAAAACGAGGTCCCAAACTCCCAGCTCCCTTCCGGACACCCTCCCAGCTCCCGACCGCACACCCGCTTCAAGTCCCGACGTCCCGTCTGACCGAGCGTCGACCGACCATCGACCGAGCGTCGACCGAACGGACTCGCCTCCCAGTGTCCGGCCACACCGTTCACCGCCAGGATCTGGTCGCCGGGTCGAATCTGCAGGGCCTCCAACGCACGACGAACGCGAGGGGACCGCGACGCGAAGGATCGACACGGGCGAGGAGCGGCACGGTTCGACGCTTTGGCGGAGTTCCGTCGCTTCGTGTTTTGAAAGAGCGCAGGTTTGAAGTGATCATGGATTGGTTTTGGGATGTTTTCACCCCCCCAAAAAAACAGGTGTGCTGTTACATGTTTCCCTATCATATTTCCCTTATAAGCCACTTCTGAGAGATGTGAGAAGGATTCACCTGGGGTCCGGCGCCTCGTGATATTGCTGCGCATTCCATTCAGTAATGAGGCTCGGTCCACGCACGTCGTCGACCACCAAATACCTCAGCCGTCGTGTCTTTTTTTCCCGGATTCGAGCCCTATAGGGCTCCTGGCCGCCCCCTCCGGTTTGGAGAAGGTGGGCCAGGGGTTGGTGCAAGGGGGATGGAACACTACCGAAACTGAGGATTTGTTTGGAGCCCTAGGGTTTTGATGTTTTTTCCCCTAGGGCTCCAACCATATCCTCAGAAGGTGGTAAGACCCCCCTGGCCCACCTTCGAACGGAGCTAGTTGGAGCCCTAGGGTTTGTTGGTTCATGCAACGTTTCATGCTGGGCGTGGTTGAGTGAAAGCCTGGTCGAGGCAAGTGGCAAAGGGCTCGGTGCAGGGGAAAATAGAGGTTGGAGAAACATACTTGATCGAGTATTTTTTCTGGGTATGGGTTTTGGTGAATCTGGGTATGGGCTTGGTGAATCTGGGTATGGGCTTGGTGAATCTGGGCATGGGCTTGGTGAATCTGCATGTGTTTTGGTGAATCTGGGCATGGGCTTGGTGAATCTGGGTATGGGTTTTGGTGAATCTGGGTATGTATGGGCTGTGGCTTGGTGAATCTGGGTATGGGCTTGGTGAATCTGGGTATGGGTTTTGGTGACTCTGGGTATCTATGGGCTTGGTGAATCTGGGTATGGGCTTGGTGAATCTGCGTATGGGCTTGGTGAATCTGGGTATGTATGGGCTTGGTGAATCTGGGTATGGGCTTGGTGAATCAGGGTATGGGTTTTGGTGAATCTGGGTATAGGCTTGATGAATCTGGGTATGGGCTTGGTGAATCTGGGTATGGGCTTGGTGAATCTGGGCATGGGCTTGGTGAATCTAGGTATGGGTTTTGGTGAATCTGGGTATGTATGGGCTTGGTGAATCTGGGTATGGGCTTGGTGAATCTGGGTATGGGTTTTGGTGAATCTGGGTATGTATGGGCTTGGTGAATCTGGGTATGGGCTTGGTGAATCTGGGTATGGGTTTAGGTGAATTTGGATATGCATGGGCTTGGTGAATCTGGGTATGAGCTTGGTGATGGGCTTGGTGAATCTGGGTATGGGTTTTAGTGAATCTGGGTATGTATGGGTTTGGTCAATTTGGGTATGGGCTTGGTGAATCTGGGTATGGGTTTGGTGAATCCCTATTGCCTACTGCTTGGTGGATGCCGTAGGTATCAATAATATTAGGAAATGACATGTCCAATAACGACCCAAAACTCTGGCAGTCCTTGAATATTCTCCATATCAGGATTCAATACCTGCTTGCAAGTTCTGCACCTGAAATCAACATCAGCAAGTCTTCCTGTAGGCGCTGGGATACCTTAAAACCCCACCTTTCAGTGGTCTTATCATCATTGCTAGCTGCCCGAGCCCTCCAACAGCAAATTCGAAGGAAGGGGCGGACGGATGGGCTTCCCAGTCACTCAGATCATGTCAGGTCTTTGGAGCTTTCTTGCTTGCGTGCCAAGTGGCTGGGGGTTGTCATCTGGACTCACCAGTAAGCCCAAGCTCCTGCACATGACAGGATACAGTCTGGGGGGTCACAAAAAGGCATTGATCAACCAATTCATTCAGTGACGAACTCTACAAATCCACCAGTCATACCTTCTCAGGTGATTGGAGACATTGTAGGTCATACATCCAGTCATACATTAGGGAGTCTAGAAGTCAATAGGGATCCAGTCATTCCACTCAGGTGAAGGAGGACATTGTAGGTGCCAGTCAGTCGGGTCCACGGTAGTACCGAACGGTGAGGTTCGCTACGACCGATCCCTATAGCCTTCCGGGAGGGGCGCCGAATCCATCTGCGTCGGATCTGCATGGTCCCCAAAGACCCTAGCCTTCCAAGGCGAAGCATTTAGAAGAGTTCCGCTGACCTAGTTGTGGTGTCAAATGATTGGTAAAACCATTAAACCAATGGTGGGCCAGGATTCCAAGAATGAATCCACCTTCTGGGTCTGTAAGGAAAATCACTCCAAAAGGGTTCACCGAACCACGAATTACCAAGCCCGGAATCGCGCAACTCTTTTTTTTGAAGCGAATAACAAAGCAGCTTCACGACCTGGGCCGAGGGCAACGGGCTTTACTCACTGGGTCACTATGTCTACGGTGGGGTTGAGAATTTATTCTACTTTCATCTACTTTCTGTTGGACTGTCTGTAGGTCCCCTATTCAACCCTGAGTGGTTCAGTAGTAGGGTTTCTAGGGACCCAGAGTACACCTAAGGGCAGTCAGGCTCTCAACCAACTAGTCCTTAGGATCACTATTCCCTCGACACTATGAACAAATGCTGTTGATGGTATCACTAGTCGTCAGGAAGAAGCATACTCCAGGTCCATGAGCAAACACACCCTTTCACTTGGGTAAGGGAGGTGTGGGTCAACATGTCCCTGAATATCCCTCAATTCACTGAATGCTGTGCAACCAAAATTCAGGTATATACATGAATGATATGTTTTTGATGGAGCAGCAACTACTGGACTGAAGGAGATGTTGTGAATTTGTTCGAATCTTGAAGCCCTCCAAGGGAGACATCTGGAACCACTCGCAAGTCTTGGCATCCTTGAACCAAGAGCCAATCAGTCATCAGTGGGCATCAGTAAGTCTGGGAGCAAGGAGCCAATAGGATCATGGACTGCACAGGGCCCTTTACTCTTCAGAGTGGTGTGTATTTGAAGACCCCTCACCAACCATTCTTTGGGTCTATTTCCCTTTCCAAATGGACACCTGAATGGCTGGTTGTCCAAGCCGGCCCGGTCGGATAGATCGGCCCCGGTCGCCCCGTCCCACTGCCGGTCCCTCCAGGCAGTTCTCGCTTTTCCACGGAGTCCGGCAGAGGAACCGGCAAGCATGGATCTCTGATCAACAGGCTTTTCCAAAGTCACCGCGCGATCTGCGGCGATCTGAGATAGAATGCTGAACCATGGCCACAGAGAATTCTGGAGCCAAAAAAGGAGAGTGAAAACAAGTTGGATGCTTTCTGCCAAGGTCCCAGTATGGACACAACATCCACTCACTGGAGGGGTCCAACAGGTTAACCCAATTGATGGTATCCGGAGACATTCATCTATACTTCTCCATTGCAGAATCTATCATTTGCAGAGTCAAAGAGGAAGATCACCCATCTTCTGACCCTTCCACCGCTTCATCTAGAATCCACATCTTGTTTTCTCCCACTCCAATATGATCCAATATGTATTCAATAATATTATTCAAGTTTGCTTATTCTGAGAATGCAGTTTTTCCCGCACTCTTTGTGACCCAACCACAAAAAAGAATCCGTTGCTGCAAATCGCTTCTTCTCGGGCGAGCATCACCGCCCATGCCCCTTGAGGGCGCTTGGCCATGCCCCTTGAGGGCCAAGCCAAGCCCCCCGGTTCGCCGGCGGAATTCGACTGGAACGAGGGCGGACAGATCTCGACTGGGGTTCAGAGCCATGGATCCCAGCGAAATGGTTCGAGTGGGGTGATGGTTGTTTGGAGTGGACCATGAACCGTGGTCGTTTGAACTTCAGTTTTTAGTTGTTGAATGATTTTGAGGATTCCAATATATAGGACATATATATATATATATATATTGGGTCTATATCCTAATACCTGTAACAGTGGATGATGATGGTTAGTAAATAAAGGCCTTGTTCAAACATATAGCTAATGGGACCGACCCTACTTATATGGACTATATGAATCTGGTCCAGCTTGGTCCAGCTTGGACGTCATATCCACCTTTTTGGACCGTGATCTCGTCGACCCGTGTGGTCCACAAAGTGAATGGGACTGAGGTTGTTTTTTTCCGATCAGGCCAGAGGTTGTTCGGCCGACCTGGGGTGAAGGGGGCGGCACGCTGGCGTCCCTGACGGGGGTGGGTCTCTGCTGTTAAAAGAACTAAGCTCGTTTGGGTTCCTGGCCGCCCCCTCCGGCAATCGGTTCGCTGGGCCAGGGGTGGGTGGTCTTCGGGGTCGAATACCACCGAACCTGAGGAGATGGGACAGGAGCCCTAGGGAAGACTCATTTATAGACTCCATATGGTTCTCCCAGTCGAATGATACCACTCCTTCTGTGGTCTCACATCCGCCTTGTGCCCAAACCCTCTCCCACATCCATGTTCCAAGGTAGAGATGGACCACCCCAATAAACCCACGGTCCACTCCAGGGAGGGAAGGAAGGAGCCATCTAAGGAGGCCAGGAGCCATCCCAGGCGTCTTTCGAAGTCAAGTCGAGTGAAAACCATGCCTTCTAGGTCTTTCTGTTTCCCAGTTGAGTGGTTTAACATCGACAGGAAACCCATAAACCATGGGATGAACCAGATTGAACCAGCACGACGGAAAGGTTGGTGTATAATGGTGTATAGACATCCCTCACTATTGTCCTTCCAATAACCACCCTTTCCGTCGTGCTGGCATTGGTTTCATGAACATTGGTTTCATGAATTTGTCTATTGGCCCACAAAATCTACAGAGGTTTCAACCTCATTAGGAAGTATTAGCGGGTGAATACCATGGGTTTCCTGCAACTGTTCCGGAACCAACCCTGTTTGAGACTTCCGCTACGCTACCGCCAACGCTACCAGAAACCGGGAAGGTCTCACCCAACTCAGAAGGGTGAACAAACCGCCCATCTGTACGTTGAGGATTTCGTGTCGACTGTCTATGTGGGGGCCTAAGTCGGTCGACATGTTCCATTTCCATCTATGTCGGTGTGTAGTGATAGGCTAGCCATCCGTATGAAGCGAAAGTGCCTCATTGACCATTCTCCAAGAAACTCACATACATAGCCTGAGTGTGCCAAAACTAAAATAGAATGCGGCAGGCATGGGATTTGAGGGATTGCCATGTTCCACGCCAACTGACAAAGATTGACAATGGCCCCGTTGCAAAGGATTTAGCCCAGCAACCATGTTCCCATTCCGAATCAGTGACTTGGAGCGTGGAACTGATTCGAGCAAACAAACTTTCATCAAAAACGCAATAATTATCCCAATATTCATCATTTGTTGATCTGTCGTTCCTAGTCTTCTGTCGAGGTTTAAAAATTATCCGCGAAACCGTGCACGAAAGAGCGGCAGCCAGGGTCAACAGGAATCACTATACAGTAGTCCTGTTGGTGGGTACTCTGGTATTCCTTGATTGATTGGGTAAAAACAGTGTTTCTTGATCGTGGTCTCGGACCTGCCTCTACAGTGCTCAACTGAATGTCCACGAGGCAAATCCTGGTCTCATTATTGATCTGGCCGTTGAAATGTTCTGGATCAAATCCTGAGATGTTCTGGATCAAATCCTGAGATGTTCGGGATCAAATCCTGAGATGTTCTGGATCAAATCCTGAACTGTTCCGGATCAAATCCTGAGATGTTCTGGATCAAATCCTGAGATGTTCTGGA
>CAXAMN010005669.1:281296-292676 GCA_963970005.1 Durusdinium trenchii
TGGATCAAATCCTGAGATGTTCTGGATCAAATCCTGAGATGTTCTGGTTCAGGTCTGTTAGTTAGAAGGTAGACCCTTTATTGAGGCTTGCCAGGCTAAAGTTTCGCAGCATCGTTCATCGTTGGACCGAGCGCAGCGAATCGCCCAGTCAGCGCCTCGAAATTCCGAAAGCGCACTGGACAAGCTTCGCCAGTTGGACGAAGTTCGCGTCTCGTGCTCGTCAAAGACTCGAGCGTCGAGGCTTAACGAAACTCCCACAGGTCTTTCATGGGACAGCGAATCAGTGCACAGGATAGGGGTGCAGGTGGGTGGTTCTGAGAGTTCTGGTTCGGCAAAAATACTTGTCGGAGAGCTGGGGACCCCAAGTGGTCCGGATCGATTTACTAAACAGTTCAACATGTTTCAACCTTCTTGGCTTCAACCGTCTGACACAAAAGACACCGTACAAGGAAATGTTCAAATCACAAAATAGAATGTGTGTGTTTTTCTTTTAATTGGAGATGTTCTTAAATATCTGACAAGGGATCTTTGAGTGTGCTTGCTCGTTTATTTGTGTTTCAACATATCAAGGCTTGCAAAACACATGAACATCAAAGAACAAAACAAAACACATGAACATATGTACCAGCAGTCACAAAGGGGTGGTGTTTGGTCCCTAAGTGAGTGGATAATGGGCACTCCGAACCTCCATTAAGCTATATAGACCCTGCCATTACATCTACGTCTACGGTGCCGTTTGGCCTGAACCCTCGTTTCATCGATCGATGCTTGACCCTCTACCTGATGTAACAATAGATGACACAAGTAGTCTCAGAGGTTCGATGGCACAATCCCCAATGTGGGTGGTTTAGTAGTGGACCCCCATCTAGACATCTTGAGGGTTGTGCCATCGATCCTCTGAAACCGTATACACATTAAATGACCAGGATCCAACTCTACAAAGGGTCAATCCCTAGGGAACCAAGCTCGTCGTTCCACATCAGGACGTGAAACCTCCCAATGAAGGTTTCCTGTCATACATTGAAAGTCAAACACTGTCGATCAAAAGGACAGAGTTCCAACATCTTCTTAAGTTTTCGGGAGTCCCCACGTCTGCCACTGAAAAGACCACACCCCACACCCAGAGTATCTGAAGGCCTTAATCCTCTGATCTCGCATCCGAAGGCTTTGGGGTGAAGTCGACCCCCGGGTTCACTGGACTCACAGAATTCAAAGGTGTCGAACTGCGACTGGTGGCCACACTGCTCCGGTATCGACAGCAGCACCTGTGTCCAGGAGCGTGTGTCCGGCGTCTCCAGAAATGCACCGGTAATGGCAGCTGGGAGGCTAGGGGGTTATCAGAAGTCTTCAATTGGTTTCATGGTGTGTTTATAGTTGATGGGATGGACTGAGGGATACTCTTGGGGCTCCAACCCATTCCAAACCTCCGAACCGAAATGGAGGTACCTGGAGCCCTCACGGCCCTCTTTTTCTGAACAACATGACGTCGCCTCAGTGCAGCTCCTCAAAGGGTAGTCTTCGTCGATGTTATTCAATCTTTGCAGCTAGGAGGTTGCGTGCCACGAGAGGGGGGTCAACATAATGAGATTGATGATGATGATGATGATGATGATGATGATGATGATGATGATGAGGTGCGGTGCATCATATCATGGTGCCAAACAAGTTTCCGTAGAACACAGGGACCGGGCCTTGGGACTGAAATCTGCCCTCGGAAAGTGCTGGTGCCAGTTTTCTACGACGCCATCGAAATGGCAAAGTCTTAGGCATGGGGAAGCTACCCCAGTATATGGTATTTCTTGAAATGGTATATCAAGATACTGGAAACTTATCACAGAGTATTTCTTGAAATCACCATGTACATATTATATAATGCCTCCTCAGAAGCTTACTGTAATTTCCGGAATCAATGTATGAAAGCAAGGGAGGGGAAGGTGCCCCCAGGACGCATACGTTTTCTCGAGGACATGTATGCAGGGGGTGGGATATCAATTCCCGTCATATCATCGACCAAACAAAAATAGTAATGCATAACAATGTACAACATGCTTTCCTGGGAATGAACATCCAGAGTGATGAGGAAATGATATGACATTATTTAGAGCCGGGTGATCATAATACTCTCATGTATAGGGTCATTCCAGACTACGACGCATCCCACAGCGCTGTTCGGCCATGCCTGAGGAATTTCACTGAACTCAAGCTCTCCAGAGTCAAATTGCTCTCCTCAGACCACGCGGTCTAACACGCGGAGTGCGGAAGAAGTGGAGCTGAACGTGGTACCACAGTATAGACTCTCCCATAGACCGTACCCCAGGTTACGGGTCCTATTACACCGGTTGAAAAATTGTTGGCGCAACTCAGGGGTAGCCACCATAGCCATAGATGGCTCAACACCACATGTCAATTTGAATCATCTTTGAGCTAGGAAGCACATAAAACTGTCGCAAAAAAAATCATTAATATTAATGAAAACTAGGGCTGCAAAATCTATAGATGGCGCATCCCAAAGCTCTTTTTCTCCCATCCCAAAAAAAGAACGTGGCAAGCAAACACAAGGACTGCTCAGGAATCTGGACACTGAAGGAGCGTCCAAGTGTTGCTGAAAATGGCGCAGGGCATCCCTGCTCGAATTCATCTTAGGATGAACAGGTGCACTCATCGCAAATACAAAGGTGTTTGGGAAAAGGTGTTTGGCATGCGATTACAGTCGAAATTACAGTATAACCAGGTGCACCCCTTGCCATTGGAGTAAATTCAATGGAAATCATGCTGTATTGCGCCATCTTCGATGTGATGGTCAAGTAAGCTCACGAAGTCAGGTGCACTCCTCGCAAATACAAAGGTGTTTGGGAAAAGGTGTTTGGGATGCGATTACAGTAGAAATTACAGTAGAACCAGGTGCACCCCTTGCCATTGGAGTAAATTCAATGGAAATCATGCTGTATTGCGCCATCTTCGATGTGATGGTCAAGTAAGCTCACGAAGTCGGGTGCACTCCTCGCAAATACAAAGGTGTTTGGGAACAGATGTTTGGGATGCGATTACAGTAGAATTTGCAGTAGAACCGGGTGCACCCCTTGCCATTGGAGTAAATTCAGTGGAAATCATGCTGTATTGCGCCATCTTCGAGGCGATGGTCAAGTAAGCTCACGAAGTCTGCTGGTCCCACAGCCATGCTATTGCTGCATTCAAGGCCTTCTCTTGGTCAACATATTGGCCAGAAGGCCCAAAGCTGAACCACTTTGAAGGACTCAAGGGAGCAGACCAAGCCTGCCAACCTGACGCCACAGATTCCCTCTTGCTGATCCTCAACTGAATTTTTGCACTCGAGGACGGCGGGAGAAGGGATCTGACATGCATGGGCGTCACGTTGAGGCCACGAGAGCTGGAACTGGTGCTAGAAACCACAAACGGAGCTTCTGCAGGAGCCGGTGATTTGGAAGGTGCCTCATGGACAAGTTCTTCCACCACATCAAAGTCTTCAGCATTCAACTCATGGTAGTTGTAGGGCACCTCCATCGGATCTCTGTGCAAGTCATCATCAGGTTCTCCCGGGGCTGCATCGTCCATAGCATCTGCTTCCGAGATCTCCCCTGCTTCCTCATTGGCATCATCACCCTGAGCATCTGGTTGGACAAGGTTCTCTGCTTCTATATTTGCATCATCTTCCGGAGGCTCATAATTTTCTGCATCACTGGGCGGAAGATCACCATCTCCGTTTGCATCAGGTCCAAAAAGTCTTTGGACCTCTGCTGCGTCCAATGCCTCAATAAGGTCTTGCTCATTGGGTTGCAGCAACTGACATGTCAACTGGCGGGCGTTCGCTTCTGATGGGAACTGCAAAGTCAGGTCCTGAGCATCAAAGTGTATGCAGCATAGCTCCTGCATCGTGTTGAGCCATCTTTGATTGCGCCATCTTTGGGCGACAAAAAGGTTTCAACAGCTTGTTTCTGAGGCACGCTCTTTGGTCATTATAGATATGGTATAGGTTATGAACAGAAAATTATTTGCTTGAAAGAAACCACAGTCCTTGACAGCTCTTGCAGGCGCATCTGGCTTCAAAGCCCTTAAATTGAAGGCTCCCAGAACTGTATGCTTGCGAAGAGCATCAGCAGTTGCTTCCCGGCCTGTCCTGCGGTTCAACACCAAAGTACTTCTGGCCTGAGGTGGATTGTCCGGATGCTTGGCCACGTGGTACAAAAAGTGACACAGCCTCTTCTCAACTGGAAACACCAGCGTGGCTGGCAGAAGAGCTTGCACACCAGGGCCATCTCTTCCATCAAGAACCCACTGCACCCGCTTTCGCTTCTGCGACCCCTGAAGGATGAGTTCTTCCAAAGATGGCTCATCGTCATTTCCTGCTCCCAAGATGGCGGACAGCTCCAAAGGATCTTGGAGAAGATGGCTTTGCGCCAGCTCCTCAGCTGTGATGGTGGAATTGGCCAAAAGCTCCTCTTCAGTGATATGGCCAGTGGTGATCCAAGCGCGGCCAAACAAGGAATTGGGGATTCTCTCCCAGTTCATGATGCAATCCAAAATTCCTCGAAGGCGCAATGACTGTCGGCAAGAAATCAGGAACAACATCAGACACAACGAACAATTTTCCCTCAGCTCCTTTCCCAAAACCAATGCTGCTAAGGCAGCAAAAGCGTTGGGTAATCCCGAGTACCTATTAATAAACACTCCCCAATTAAAAAAACACCACGTCCGAACCCCTAAATTCGGTTTATATTTGGTTTTAAATTGCCGCCCTTTCAAACCGCTACTAAACTACCAACATGGTCGATTTTGGTGGTAGTTTTTTAATTAGGTTCCCGAAAACTCCACCATGACACGCCGCGCTTACACCAGCAGGCTTTCCTTCCCTCAATGGCACGGACTCACGCAAACGCACTTGCCACCGAGGTCATGCAACACCGCATGGCACAGCGACATCACCTTTCGAAAGCTTTAGCTGTTAGTCTACTGAAGAATCACTATTCTAATGAAGGTTTTTGTAGGGGAAAAGGAAGCTTCGATCTGGCGGTTTTTTGCATTTTTGATATGAGTTTAATAAAGGATTTTATATAAAAGTTTCCTGGATTAGTTTTTGGTTTTGAAACTGTATCCAGGTGACCCTATTTTGGCCCCCCCGATTTCAGGGACCCCCTATTAGAAAAAATGCGACCGAGGCTGTTTTAATAGGGGGGGGGCCCCGTGTTTATTATTAGGAGGACGGGATTACACGTGTTGCGCCATCTTTACAAAAAGAATGCAAACAAACACTTGGAACTCCATTGTTGCAGATGACCACTGACAAACCTGCAGTTACTCGCAGTCAAGGCAAAAGAACATGGTTTGTTCTTGCGAGCTGCCATCTTCCATGCGGATTTCTTTCCGCACTTGGCCCGAGCCAGAAACCTCCAACCTGAGGTCGGCAGCCGATCACTTTCAGCTGAATCATGGATACAGTACAGCATCTTCCAAACAACTGCTGATTGACATCTGAGTGGCTTGTAAAACTCACTTCTGAAGAACAAGTTCTTGCCAAATCCGATCTTCTCCCTTACAGTGGAGTCGTTCAATCTCTTCAGGAAACCGTGAACCTGATCCTGCCAGGAAGCACAAGCAAACAAGGCGTTGCGCCATCTACAGCACCTCTCAGACTCTATGGCATAGGAGCAGGGCCAGAAAAGGAAAGGAGAGAAGAAGGAGATCCTTACAGGACTTCTGAATCAATGGGATGAACTTTGAGTGTGACCTCCTTGTTGATACCCTCAATAATGATACTCAGAGACAGATATAGATGGCACAACTCAGAATGCATGACCAACGGAAAGACACACGCAATATGCTGCGCATGCGTCTCCTGTGGCTGTCCATGGGCGGACCAGCCACCTGGTTGCAAGGAAGGTAGCTCTACGTTCATCTCCTCACTGAACTTCCAGCGCAGCAGAGCCATGCCTGAACTAGGTTGCGCCATCTACAGTAGAAAGAATCCTTCAGAGTAGTCTCTGATTGACAGGACAGAGTGAAAGGAATCCAACACATCACAAACTCTACGCTCTCAATGGTTGTCCTGGCCTTCTTTCCCCGAGAAATTGCCGGTGAACGCGTCGGCGACAAGCATACCACGCCGTCCATGTAAGTTAAACTTCTGGCGGCGTGCATCGAATGCGTCCTTCAACAGGCGGTGGAAGAAAATCACAGTGGATTCCGTATGCATGAAATGGCCCCCTGCGTCATTCTTGTGGATGTAGAATTTTCCACGGCCTTTCCTTGCTTGCCATCTCACTTCTGCTGTAACAGAATACACTGCTGAGAAACACAAGAGGTTTGCCGTATCCTGGTTGTTGCGCCATCTTTCAACATTTCACACACAAGGACTCATTGCTGCCCGGGTGCTGATTCATCTCTGTGATGAATTTCTGAGGAACGGCGTTAGCACCTACCGACACAAAGAGCGGGCCTCTGTCGCCATTCGCCCAGCTGCTCGCGCAAAGGCTTACGCCTTTGCGACCGCCCAGAAGCGCGAGCACTCGTGTCAAATTCTTCGACCCTCTCTTTGTCCTCTTCAACCGTAAGGTGCATTTAGGTTGGCGGTACCCATTGATCCAAGTCTGATCATAATTAAGGATCAGCGGTAGCGGGATCTGGCCGCGCTTGACAATGTTGCCAAACTTCTGCCTTGACCTGGGTCTGACTCCAATCCTACACAATTCCGTATACACTCCAGTAGAACCTGAGAACTGAGAACTCAAAAGTCTAAACTAAAGTACAGTAAATCACTGCGTGGGAAGCCAAAAGTGGGGAGAGAGAGAGAGAGAGCCAAACATGATTATTTATAGATGGCGCAACTCGGAAAGAGGAGCAAACAAAAAGCAGTGGGAGTGGCTCAACTACAGTATGGCAATAGCACTACAGTAAGTTGAGAAACGATGGCGTTACAGAGGTGGGGCCTTTGTAAATCTTTGGAGGCTGTAGACATGGGAGTTGTTCCATCTACAAGTCCATTGCTAGCAGGGATTGTGAAAACAGGATGCTCAGATTCCTGAAACAAAAAATACGGTTGTTCCTGGCGACTCCTGCATTTGTGCATCGTCGTATGGTAAGTAGGTTCCGCTTGCATTTGTCGCTTGCTTTGTGTAGCCACGGCCCTTGGAAAATTTCATCGCGACATGCCTGAAGTCTTTGGATTTGATATAGCCTGGCTCTATCTCCATCTGGTCAGCAAGCTCCTCCCAGGACATCTCACCAGAGGCTTGAGCAAAAGAGCTCAAGCGCTCGCGGTTCCGATCTTGCACAGCAGCTTTTTCAGAGTCAATCTCCTTGTTCACCGTCTCTTGCAACCACTGCACGGTTTCTACCAAGTCATGACGGGTGACATGGTCGCTGCGTGCCATGATCCCGTGCTCTCCTTCTGCAAGACGATTCACTTGACCCTCCAACACAGTCTGGAGGTTTTCTGGCAAACCATAGTTGCGGTTCTGCGGGCCCCTCTTGGGAGCTTGGAGGTCAAGGTATTTGTTCGGAACCTGAGGAACTTTGGCTGCTACATGGTCTGGTACATTTTCCCAACCCTGGCTGTGATATTGCCGCCTCCAATGTGCCAAGCGTCTGCTGCTGTACTCTGGAAATTGTTCTTTGACTGCTCGGTCCAGGCTGCCCTCAACGTTTGCCTCATGTTCAAAGCTCCACCGAACCTGAATCAGCAGATCTGGAAAGTTGGCACAATTGATGGCGCAACTAGGGGAAGGATCCCAAACAGACTACAAGGTGGTAATTTTCTTCTTGGGAAACACCACAAGGCCTGTTACACACAAAACAGACACCCGCCCAACCCTCCAAGATGGCGCAACTAGGGAAAAGAACCCATACCAACAGCAATGCCTTTGTTACCATAATGAAATTTGCAGTACATATACAGACATATATGTCAAGGCACGATGCTGCGTTTCTTGAGCAAAGACAACTCATCTCCCTTTGTTCGCTTGTAGTTCTTCTTTGCTGCATGTTTTCTCCTCAGAACTTTTCTGGCAGCAGCTTTTGCCTTTGCTGAGCCTCGTCTCCGTCCTTCATTGGAAGCAAGTGATTCCTTCTGCTGCTGCTCCACTTTCTTCAAAGCCAAATCTGCAAGTGAGTCTCCTTCCAAGGCCAGGGCTCCAAGTTTACGCTTTAAGGCAGAAATCTTACGTTGCTCAACAGGTTTCGGCCGTCTGCCAACTGCCAATGGCGCATGTCTGTTCTGGATCGAGGCAAGCATATTCTGATAGCTGGACTTCATCTGACCATGAAGCGCCAAAGCATCAAAGCACTCTTCCTTTGATAGGATCTCATCAAACATTGTGAGACCCTTGTACGCAATCAAATCTTGCTGCAAGATGTCTTTCCAAGCGCTAGGGGATCCTTCTTGCATGCTGGCTTGTAGTCCTCTCCTGCCAGCTGGAAGCCCGAACTAAAAGTAGAATCAGTAGGAACCAAAAGCAAAAAATAAAGAATCAAAAGGAATTAGAGCAGAATCAGTAGGAATCAAAAGGAGCTCAACACTGTGTTGCGCCAACAATGTTTTCCTGATGTAAAAATAAATCACCTCACAGTTGTGTCCTCAGACTGGACTCCAAGTCAGCCAGGAAAGATGACTCGTGCAGAACAATTGCGTGCGCTGCTTCGACCGCGTTGAAGTTGCCAAATTTATTCTGAGCTCTGAAGCCAAAGTGGCGGATGATTCCAGCGATGGGCGGGCTGCATTTGGCCACCTGCAGAAGGATTGCTTTCATCTCTGCTAGCATTGTCGCATTCTCTTGATGTTGTAGCCAGAGCAAGCATTTGCTACTCAGATCGGGCTTTGTGGTCACAGCCATGCATTCGCCAAGAACACCTGTCTGGATTCTGGATTTGATAGCCTTTTTGATCTCACTCTGCAAATGCTGCTCTCTCTCGAGCTGCTCAAAATGACCCAGCTGGCAGCGGTTCAATTTCCCAGAGGCAGCCACCCACCTTGTTGTTGCATGTCAGGCATGAAGGAAGGGTTGCATTGAGCCATCTTTGAAGTATTTCAACATACAACACGTTTATCACCGTTGGATGGTTGCCCACATGTCCCAAATCTGGGGGGGGATGAATGCATTGCGCCATCTTTGGAACAAAAACACAAAGAGTACATTCATCACAGGCAAGGCACAGGTCCTGCAATTCTAGCAAGGGCGTCGGTCCTAGCTGTACAACTTGCAGCGTGCATTCCTCTCCCAAGGATTCTCCAAATTGCAGCCACACCATTGGGAATTCTTCCATGAAGGGGGACAACATGGGAATGGCTGGGTGCTCCTTCACTGTAGTGGTAAAAGAGCAAAAGCCTTGTAGTTCAAGATTGGTGTCTTCCTTAAGCCTGGCAATCATGCGCCGGAAATCTTCAGGTACCTTGAGGACAGTCCATGGAGCCCAAAAGATCATCCTGAGGACCACGATGCCCTTGCGCCGGGAATAGGTCACCTGGTCAACTGGTGTCCAAAATGCACATAATTGCGCCATCTACAATTCTGGAGAAACTGTTCTGAACATTTTTCCTGAAACCACTTGGTCAAAAATACAGCAACAACCTTCACCTCAAAAGCTGCTCAAACAACATTTGCAAGATACATTTCTCTTCGCCAAAAGAATGGGGCAGCATTTCTCAAAAGAAAGCGCTTCTGATGTCTGTGTACCAATCCACTTCGCATGGAGCTGCCTGCTTACAATGAACGGTTGCCCATTGTAGGCAGCATGAGTCTTGCTCTGAGCCTCCTGCACCATCGACTCAACTTGCTCCGACACCTCTTTGGGATCCTAGGATGCCAAAACAATCAAATCATTTGCAGTAGTTTGCTGCGTTTTGACAGCTAGATGTTGGTTACAGTGTGCAGCAAGTGTGTTGCGCCATCTTTGAAAACTAAGACTTTAGACATCAACTTAGGATGGGGCAAAGAATTTGCAGCGCATTGGGCCACCAGACATCTGCACGGTAGGACCTTCAGGCGGCTTGTCAGGAGAGGAATGGTCGGGGCTACTGCCTTTCTCCAAAGAATTGGCGCTGTCAGCATGTTCCAAGCACCCATCAGGCTGCTTCTCTTCTGGAACCGGAAGCTTTGAAGCCGCTGCTGTGGCCGAACAAGGTCTTGCAAACTCTCTAATTCTGCAGGAAGTCACGCGCTTCCGAAGAACATCAGCGCTTCCAGTCTTGGGAAGGGCCCGCTTCTCAAGCCATGCTTTCAAGTCAGGCGCCTGAAAGCAAGCCACTTCATCCCGGGCCCTGGCAACCTCCAGAACTAGTTGAAAAGCTTTGTCTAAGGCAGCTTTCATGCCATCCCAATCACCCTTTGCATAGTAAAACTTCTCTACCATATCGTAGTCCTTCAGAGTGACTCGGAAATAGGGAATCCTTGATGAAGGGTAAAAGCTGATGTTGGCTTCGTCTGCGAGCTTCTTGATCAAATCCAAGTCTTCCAAATTGGCCTCCGTTGCTCTGCAATAAACCTGTTCCATCTTGACAGTTCGATTTGGATATTCAAGATTCATCCACATCCTGCAGGCAAGTTTTGGTAGGTGAGGAATTGGTGGATCAAACCGTACTGCATCACTTAGAATCCAGGCATAAGGCTTTGGGTACTTGATGATCGACAGATCATCAATGGCATGCTTTTCAGCATTGTCTCGTAACTCTTGGTGAGTCACTTGCTGACAGTCAACGAGGTTGGCCACACCATGGACCTTTCCACGGGCCACCAGTCCTCAACATGGTAGGAGTCAATCCAGAAGTATCCAAGGTCATTGCAAACAATTTACAGCACAACTTGCAATTACACCTTTGCAGAAACAATTACTACTGCAACCCAGGTGTCCAAACGCTCCCCGGTGTTTTGTTGTTTCTCCGCGCACCTCCCACACTTTACCACCAGAGAGGATCTTCTCGATCCATATCAGATCGATGAGGAGTCCCTTTGAAGGTTGTTCTCGAGATACCTCACCAAACATGAGAGTTGCTGAGTTACTGAACTTCTGTATGAAACCACGAGGAGCAAGTGCTTTTTGGACTTGCTTCATTGTTTGCAAGACAGCTGGAGGCAGTAAAAACGACCAGACATTTGTTGCGCCATCTTGCGGGTGTAAGTCTGTGCAGCTAGCTGCATGAGGCACACTAGATTGATAGTGGCATGAACAAGTGCTGTGGCGAATCCAAATCATCAGAACATGATGCATGCCGCTAACTGCTGGCCTCCTCAGGCTTCTTTTCAGGAACCAGCTGCGATCCAGCCTGTGGGTGGGCAAAAGCAGTCTTGTCAACTCAACCCCCAACACACATTGTGCCATCTTTAGAATAAAGTCTCTGTGAAAACTTGGCTACAGTAGTGAGCCCCTGACCGCC